>JARVZY010001610.1:0-59952 GCA_030686995.1 Artemisia argyi | reverse complement strand
AGCAGTCACCTGTATGTTTTCTTAGAAACAAACTTCTCATAATTAACCTCATCCTACGCCATACACTGAAACGACAAATCAAACTACATCACTCTAGTCCTCATAAGTAACCACACCTCTTCATTGACACCACTCCAACGTATAACACACAAAGAACTTCGGGATGAAGTTCCCCGTAAGGGGTAGAGACTGTAACAATTCACATTTTCAGGTTAATTACTATTCCCGGAGAATTTTACTATTCACTTTTACTATTCATTTTTCCCAAAATTTGATTTTTGTTTCTTGGCCTCGAGTGATAAATCATTTCCATAGCAAATTAAAAGTTTGACATTCATCAGATCATTTTCGCGAAAGTTAATAAGGAATTACACGTTTTAGGGTAAAACGTCATTTAAAAATTCTATGCACAACGAAACACGACCGCGTTAATTTTCCCCGTATCAGAAAAATGTTTGATACACTCATGATTTATTTGAGAATAAATCATGACTGTGAAAAACATGACCAAATAAACCTCGGCCGTGAAAAACTAGAATTTTCACTTTTAAGCGTTTTTACTCAGCCGTAACCTTAGCCTATACCTGCACCGCATTTCTAAGACGATTTGAGTTTTTCACATTTTTGGAATAAGTCAACATATTTTTCCCTCCTCCTTTGACCAAAAATCATTCCTTGATTTTATAAGTCATTCCTTGATTTTTAGGCTTACGGTTTGATGTCTAAAAGAAATTTAATACCAACCGACACTAGACTGAGCCCAGTCTAGACATTATAAGTCATTTTAAATCATTTATATCCTATTAGAAAAGTAACATTTTACTTTTCTCAAATTTACACAATATTCGTACATTTTACATATTACGCATTTTAGACCCGTGTTTCCATTTTTAGCAGGGTTTTACCACCTCAATGGAACCTACCACTCATTTTATATTTTATTATAGAGTATAATGATATGTTTGACCATACTTTCAAGTTCCACATTTTTACGACACCCGGTTTTACGTTTTGAGGCTTAATCATTTACGGTTAGCTTTTTACGGAGTCAAAACTCATCCAATACTTAGGATATTATCAACCAAGGCACACCTCACCCCCTAGCCCTTGTGAACCGCCATTAGCGGGGGGGGGGGGAAGTCACGCCTTAAGGTGTCTTGATCTTATACTAAGTGATCTAGTATGTATACATGTGTTAAAGCTTTCTTAGGAAGCTTTGCATTGTCATGCTTCCTAACTCCTCAAAAGCCATATAAAAGCCCCCTCCCCCCCCTCTTGTTTCCGTCCATATCACACCCCAAAACACTCCACACTTAGCTTAATTCCTTCTAGTTTCAAGCAAGGTTCAAGTACTTCATCAAGATAGAAACCCTAGTTTGTTTTTAGGTAATCAAAACACTTCCAAACCTCATATACTTTGGTGATTTCTCTTGAGTTTGAATCCACTCAAGTCACCTCAACTTTCATCATCTCTCTTTCAAGAATACAAGAGTAGAAAGATTGCATGAAGTGAAGTAGGTTGAAGCTAAAGTCTATCAAAGTCCTTACCTTACATGTTAACTTCCTTTCTTATTTGAAAGCCAAAAGTTGTAAGCCAAACCCTAACATGCTTCTTGTTAAATATCATAATCATGTTATTTACATATTATTTATGCTACATTATGTCTTGTGATCATGTCCATGATGTATAAAAATGGGTAAAACAAGTTATTACAAATAATTGTTAAGTTAAGTTATTTAAACAAGTAAACTAGTGAATTTCTTGGTGAAGTCTGATCAAAATGGAAAACTTATGATATTGGATCATTACATATTGTAGTAGAGGACTTAACAAGGAAACCATAGCAACTTGAATCACCTAAAATGAGTAAACGAGTCAAAAGTTATGACCATTTGAAGTTACCACAACTTTACGGCAAAACTGCCAAATACCTTGTGTGACAGTTTTAAATACGCAAAAAGAGGACCTTCTGGTCCGTTTCATAAAAGAGTTAAAACTTGAAAGTTGCTCAGAATGATGTTTTCTTCAAAAACACAGGTGCACGTATCCAGAAAACCTACAATGAATGAGATATCTTCAATTTCTTAACAGCCCATTTTATGTACCAAAGTTACAATATAAGTGGTTATGGTTAGTTATTACCAAAAGGTCTAATGACCTAAAGCCAAGACCACAACCATGGCTAAAGCCAAGGTTGAGTCTCAAGACCATGGAACAATGACCAAAGGTCATGGCAAGGCCATGACTAAATGACCATATAAACTTACTTAGGCGAAAACATTAGCTAAGAGTTGGCGATAACTTGAACATACAATTTGGAGCTACTTCATCTAAAGGAACCATGAGATATTACAAGAAATGGTCATACAAGTTATAAGAAACTTACCCTAATAACAATCTTCATGTAAAGATAAACTTTCATAAGTTTATTCAAATATTGGACATGTAACTTTTCGAATCAAAACTTATATATATATATATATATATACTTTATCAACTACTACAATAGTAGGGAGCCTCATGTGATGAGTTCATTATGTAAGCCGTCGAGATGAGTTGTGGATTTATGAATTAAAGTGTCCTGGCTCCTCGAACGTTTACTAACGTGACTTCTGAATTATGTCGGCCCGAACGGTAGTAAACGATATATAAACTATACATGTTTCATGAATCATTTCTTTTCAAAGACTTACACTATACATCGTACCACATCATGGACTAAATGCAAGACATACATATATAGGCAATTCTTCATATTCTTTACTCCAATCCTAAGTCGCAACATTCTATTATAGGTTGCTCGAAGAAACCTTCGCGATTCGACTTTCACATTCACTACTTACTACATAACTTAAGGTGAGTTCGTAGCCCCACTTTCTATTGTATAACTATTTTACAAACCCGTGGGGGGGATACATGCTATTATTTTTCTACTCGAACACAATGCTTTCTACTGTATGTTACCCGACTATGTTTTATTGTCACTAAGTAACGATTTCCATGTTCGAAGTCCCTATATCATGAACCATTAGTCACTAGCTATAGTGAGCACGAATATTGTGAATAGATCTATTGGGATTGACGAATCCCATTTGTGTTGAACAACTACGAGTAGAAGATCTTGTTGCATCAAAACTGCTCCTAACCCTTGATACGAGGCACCACAATAAACCACAAAATCTTCTACTCCATCTGGCAAAGCCAATATCGGTGCACTACAAAGCTTCTGCTTCAAAGTCTGAAATGCCTACTCTTCTTCTTCTCCCTATTCATACTTCTTATCCTTGTGAGTCAATGCAGTCAACGGTTTAGATATCTTGGAGAATCCCTCGATGAATCTCCTGTAATACCCAGCCAATCCTAGAAATTGTCGAATTTCTATGGCGTTAACCAGCGTTGCCCATTTCTCAATCGCCTCAATCTTTGGGGGATCCACATGTAATCCTTCACTATCAATTACATGACCCAAAAATTGAACCTTACGAATCCAAAACTCACACTTAGAGAACTTTGCGTACAACTGATCATCATTGAGTAACTTAAGAATCGTAGCCAAATGTTGCTCGTGCTCTTCCTCGCTCTTTGAGTAGATCAGAATATCATCGATAAAGACTATCACGAACATATCTAGATAAGGCTTGCATACTCGGTTTATGAGGTCCATGAACACTGGAGGCGCATTGGTCAAACCAAAAGGCATCACTTGAAACTCATAATGACCATAACGGGTCCTAAATGCCGTCTTGGGAATATCTTCTACCCGAACCCTGAGTTGGTGATAACCAGACCTCAAGTCAATCTTAGAGTAGTAACTCGATCCTTGCAACTGATCAAACAAGTCATCAATCCTCGGTAACGGGTAGCGGTTCTTCACGGTTAACTTATTCAATCCTCGGTAGTCGATGCACATCCTAAACGTCCCATCCTTCTTCTTCATAAATAACACTGGAGCTCCCCAGGGTGAAGAACTCGGTCTAATAAATCCTTTATCCAACAGCTCTTGTAATTGCTTCTATCACTCCTCCATTTCCGATGGCGCTAAATGATATGGTGCACGCGCAACAGGTGCAGCTCCTGGAACTAAGTCGATACGAAAATCCACTTGTTGGGCTGGCGGAAGTCCCGACAAATCTTCAGGAAATACTTCAGGAAACTCACGCACTTCAGGAACATCCTCGAGTCGCTTCTCTCCTGACTCCTTCTTAGCCATGTGTGCTAGGAATGCATGACATCCTTTCTCAAGGTATTTCATGGTTTTGAGACATGATATGATATTCAGGCGAGTTCCACTCCTATCACCTCGAACAATCAAAATCTCATCATTGAGAGGGGTATGAACAACTCGTTCTCCACAAACAATGCTCGCTCGATTCTTGGCTAACCAATCCATCCCAACGATCACGTCGAAGCTTCCGAGCTCGATTGGCATCAAATCAATACTAAAAGGGTGGTCTAATAGGTTAAGGGTACAGCCACGGATCACGGTGCGGGTGTCAACTAGGTTACCAACAGCTAACTCAATACTATAGCTAACGTCTAATAGAGTAGGGGTAAGTCGGAGTAACGACGCAATCTTAGAAGACACAAAACTCATATCGGCACCCGAATCAACCAAAACTTTAACACGAAGGTTGTTGAGAAGAAACGTACCAGTGACAACATTCGGATCTTGATGCGGCTCTCCATTTCCCATCACGTACACTCTACCTCGGGTACCTCCATTTCTTTGTTTAGCATTCTTCGGGCATTGTCCCCTGTAGTGTCAACCCTCTCCACATTCAAAACATGTAACCACAGGCTTGGCATTTGCTCTTGTCGCGACAACCCTATTCCTACAAAACCTCGCAATGTGACCAACCTTTTAACACTTCGTACATCTCACAGTACATGGCCCAGTATGATGCTTGTGGCACTTCCCACAAAGAGTTTGCTGTCCAACATTCGCTCCTCCTTGTGCAGCCACAAATGCCTTAACAGTCTCATGTCTCCTATTCTTTTGGTGATGGTGATTGTTGTTACGATACTGATTGTTGTTGTAGCGGTTGTTGGGGTTGTTATAGTTGTTGCTCTTTCTATTATCTTCCCATTTTCTCTTGTTATCAAAGTGATTACTCTTCTGAATAGCACCATGCTGAGTCACCTGATCCATAAGGCGTTCAGCCATGCTAATAGTGTCATCCAAAGTCTCAGCATTGTACGACCTCACATTTCCTGGAATACTCGCAGGCAATCCACCAATAAACTTCTCTAGCAACTTCTCATTATCGGGCACCATGTGAGCACAAATTACCTTCCGCTCTTGGAAACGTCGCACATAAGTAGAAAGATAAGAACCCTTCACAGCTAAATAATAGAACTCAGTATCCAACTTCCTCAAATCACTACGAGAACAATACTTCTTAACCATAGCTTTCTTGAAATCTTCCCACTAAGTATTATAAGCATCCTCCATTCCCTTTTCCTGAACGTAAGCATTCCACCAAGACAAGGCATGTTCCAACAATGTGCCTGTCGCATACTTTACCCTATTGTTCTCAGTACAATTGCTCCTATGAAACACCGATTCCACTTTCTCAAACCATTGAGTCAATCCAACAGCTCCTTCAGTTCCTTTGAAGGAAATGGGCTTACAATCCATGAATTCCTTAAAAGTGCAAAAATGGTTGTTGGGAACAGCTTGAGCTCTAGCCGGTCAAACATTCTGAGGAACACCTGCTTGCCTGGCAAGCGTTGCTGCAACACCCTCATCAATCATCTACTGAATAGTAGCAGGGGTCATCTTCCTAGGATGCATAATTCTATCAATCAATACAAAGCACAACACATGTAAGTATTTGATTAACGTGTCAGAATCATAGCGCAAGATAAAGCATCGTCACATGAATAAAATCATAATATAGCATAAGTCAACATCAATAATAGTACATCACCATAATACATCATAGATTTCATACTTGACATTGGTCTTACAAGATATGCAAAACAAGTAGAAGTTTCGAATAAAATCTACCAACTGAAGAATTCAGTTTAGCATATACTAGGTAAACTACCATTAAGATACTAACTACTATAAATGATCTAATCACTGATATCCTAAGCGATCTCCATACATAGCCCTCACATCAATGTTTTCATAAGACCTAAGGCAGGTCATCCTCTCTGCATAGGCCTGTCTCTGCATCTCATGCAACTCACTCCATAACTCGCTGATACTAGTACGATAGTGACGACTATCATCTCCTGCATACAACTCTGTCTGAGACAATTGTCTCGCCATTCTCCCAACCTCTATCATCCTCCTATCCAAAGAATCCAAGCGTCCTTGAAACTCAGCATACGTCTCCTCCACAGGGCTCAACCTAGCACTCTGCCTATATAAACCAACCTGCAACTCATCTGCTACCTTCTTCCCTTCCTTCTTCTCCTTCATCAATTCCACGACAGTAGATGGCCGAAAAAACGTACTCCTAGCCCTAGACATGTAGCGACCCTGACACCAGGTCATCTCCTCCCTCAATCTGCTCAACTCATCCCCAATCACTAAAGACGTAACGCGTGGGTCTGCTGATGACTCTCCAACTTCATAAGTGAACGCTAACTCAGTAGGCACGGCCTCCGTCGATGTCACCTCGGAAATCATAACATGCTCAAAACTCTCAGGTGTATCCGACTCATAAGTCACATCTGATACAATAGGCGAAGGCGGCGGGGGAACATCCTGATCCTCCTCCATAAACTCCTCATCATCATCCTCCTCGTCACCATCATCGTCATCCATCTCCTCATCTCCATCAACCTCAATAATAACATCATCCTCTAAACCTACCTCATCATCTAAACCATCATCAACATCCAGCTCAACATCAACATCCAACTCAACATCATTTCCTAAAGGCAATGGGTCAACAACGGGTGGGACTGGAACCTGATCACGGGGAACTGGGACAGACATGATACTCTACAAGAGTATAAGGAAACATAAAAAATACTAGCCAAATTTTCGCGGAAAACCATTTTATAAGCCAAAGCATGATAGTGGAAAAAGTCCAAACCAATCTCAATATAAAACATATATATATATATATATATATATATATATATATAGGGTAGGGATCCAATAAGAAGTAAATTAAAATAAGAAGTGGTAAGAAGTGACCAAAACCACGCATTGGAGATGCAACGACTTGCATTAGATGCATTTCTATTCATATAGATGCAACATCTTGAGTTTCGAAAGTTAATTTGATGTATAGATGGTGCAAATTGATTTTCATGATTTTTGCACATGCAGAGGAACAAAAAATAACAGAAATCATGAAATGCATCTAATATATGTATATGCATCTGATTAAAAGCCAGAAAACACACTATGGTGCGTTATAATGCATCTAAGATTATAGGGATGCATCTAATTTAGGTCGGTGCATCTCGAATTTGTAGTTATAGTTCTTCTTATTCCTTCTTATTTTAAGTAATATTCTTATTTGATCCTAACTCTATATATATATATATATATATATATATATATATATATATATATATATATATATATATATATATATATATATATATATATATATATATATATATATGTAAGGTTTAAAAGAATACCAGGGCGCGAAGTGGCACGGAGGGCTGTCAGCTTTCTGTCTCAAAACATTTTGACTCCAGGAAAAAGTTTATGTTCGAGTGCGAGCTCGTTCTCTATAAACGGTGCTCTGATACCATTCTGTAGCACCCCCAACTCAAAATACGGCAGCTGACATGCTGGGGGCACTACGCAAATAGAAACCAAGCACATTTATAGCTAACGACCACAACACGGGACGTTTATAAATGTTGCAAAACATATCATTCAAATTATAAACCGTTTAAAGTACAAGGACACTTAAATCAAGTAGCAGCGGAAAAGGTAAAATAGAGTTTGCAGCGGAAAGTTTACAATGTTTAGCAGCGGAAAACATTTAACAAAGTTTAGCAGCAGAAATAAGTAAGAAACACCAAGGTTTTACGAATGATATGAAAGTAAAGATAGTAAAGATAATAAGGCTGCCTTGACAGAAAGACTCCATCGACCTTGCCACTCCACCAAGCCCATGTCATAAAGCTCCAAAACTAATTAGTAGTAGTACCTGAGAAACACATGCTTAAAAGTCAACACAAAGGTTGAGTGTATTCCATAGGTTTAAAATAATAAGTAGAGCACAAGGTTTTAATCATACGATATAAGCAACAAATGCAAATACCAGGGAAATTGTAAAACCTCGCAAAAATTCGTATAATTAACTACGATTAATTATATATAAATCTCTGTCATTATTGTAATCACCATTTTTACGGGGAAATTTAAAATTTTCTTATTATATTAAAATGGTCACGATTACGATATTGCAAAATTCACCAAACGACAAAACAAGTTCTCGACAAAATTAACAAAATAGTAACAATTCACTAATCCTAATTAACAAAATAATTACAAAACCAAACGGGCCCTTGTTCTTTCCTAAGCCCAACCGGCCCAAAACAAAACCCATTTTTACTTTTAATATTTCATATAAATCGATCAACCATGCTCCAAATCACCTCGCGTATTCCAAATTCTGACACACGACCCCCCCAATATTTTTACACCATCTCGTTAAACACCTAGCCAACTATTAGTGTGTCGAATCTCACATTCATACGTTGAGTTTTGATACAATTTTACGAGGCAAAGTGTTTAACTCTAAATCGATCCAACCGATCCACCATTTATTCAATTCTTATCCGTTTTAATCCCCGTTTGTTTCTAAATGATCCTACTAATTTTTCCGAGATGATTTTATACTCAAATGTCGAATATGATCATGTATATACAAGTAGTGAACGATTTTTTAAATCGTTTATGAATATATGGTTATGTCGACTATAATTGATAATATAGGATTGTTACAAGCTTAGATTTTAATATTGGACATGTAGTGGACTATAATTGTAAAATATATATAAAAAGGACTAACGGTGTGACGCTAACGCCGTTAGTATAAAAAGTGTAAAAATGGAAAAAGGATAAGGACTACACATAATCTATTTGACATTCTTATTTTATTTTTTATTTTACGGCAACCATCACGTCATATGCATTTTTATTATGTTTTAAATATATATTATTTATTTTTATGTTAATAATATATATAACGATATCTATAAAGTTAATATTTTTACTTACGATTAAAAAAAGGTAAAACTACGATGGATATTTTAAATAAAGTATTTTATCATATCATGCATGGCATAATAATTACACTGCACATCCTCTATTCGTCATAACGAATAAAAATTATTCGTTATTCGTTCGTATTTACCAAATAGTATTTGGTTATATTCTCTGATAAATTTATTTATCAGGTTCTGTGTCAAAGACGTTTCCATAATCATTTCCGTAAATCCCATCCTATCTTACTTTTCATCATCTCCAAAATCAATCCAGGTGAGTCATAGCCCCATTTCAAATAATTGTTTTTAACTCATTGGGGGAGATACATGCTTACATATACTTTGATAACTTGATAAGTATATGAAATAAAATAAAATACCTGATTCAAATCAATTTCCTAATTGATATTAAAATAATATAATTTGTGATTTATAATATATCAATGTTTCCAATGTGATTATTGTGGTATGTGAAATATATATCTATTGATGAATTATTTGACTGAAATATTGTTATTCATATGAAAATGTTCTCAATTCGATTATTGTGGTATGTGATATAAATGTGTAACTGGCGAAATATTCAAATTGAATTTCTGATACTCAAACGATACTATTTTCAAACTGAATTTGTGATACTCAAACGATACTATTTTCCAATTGAATTTCTGATACTCAAACGATACTATTTTCAAACTGAATTTGTGATACTCAACCGATACTATTTTCAAATTGAAATTCTGATACTCAAACGATGATATTTTTAAACTGAATTTCTAATACTCAAATGATGATATTTTCAAACTGAATTTATGATACTCAAACGATACTGTTTTCAAATGGATTTCTGTGATACGATACTTGGTTTCATGATGTATGCTAAATGAGCCCATTAGTCCTTGATATTGCCTAAGTTAGCTTATCGCCATATAGTCCCTCTATCATGAGCCATTAATCACTGTAAAGTGAGCGCGAATATAGTGGACAGATTCGAAACCTGTTTCGGGTTGACCTCCGATCCCACTAATGCTTGACGGAATGCCAATTGCAATTGGTTAGCCGCATTAGTCGTGATACACTATATTTGAGTAAAAATAGGAATTGGCAAATCACCTATTACACGAGGGCAAAATCTGTCATTGATTTGATAGAACACCCCTTCTGTTAACGTCTTGCGTGTCATGAGGCTTGGTGCAATATCTATAAAGGAAATATATATATTCAACATATATTTAGATACAGCTGTATAGGTTTGACCATACGTGAATTATATATCTGATTAATTTAGTATCATGAGTTTCCAGCTCATGTTAAGATTATTGAATGTGATTGAATATTTATATGATTTATTTGTGAGTATACTCGATACTTGTTTCATTACTGTTTGTATATTGTCAATACCAAATATTCCTGAAATCTAACAAAATAAAGGGTTTTTCCTAAAACTCTATGAACTCACCAACCTTTGTGTTGACACTTTTAAGCATGTGTATCTCAGGTAATTTAACGAAGCAGGACAAGACACGGAGTGGGCATTTATTACTCTGATAAATTAAAATGGTGTAAAAATCAAATTTGTCATTTTTACAAGCCTTTATATCTTTTCATAAGATTTTAAATCAAATGGTTCATCTTTTATCAAAATTATTATTTGAATGACAAATAAATTTCAAAACATTTCTTTTAAGCCATTTTATGTGGTTAAAACTTCGATCCTCACCGTAACACCCAAATTATTTTTCCGCTGCGACAAACTTAAAAATGGGGGTGTTACAGAAATCAAGGTAACACCCAATATGTAGAGGCAATACATACATACATACATACATACGGTTGATGGTACTAAGCTCATGACACACAAACGTTAACCAAACCAATCGTCAGTAACTTTGTACTAACATAAACAATAACCGCGGAATTTCATAATATAAAGTGCCCCCAAAGCCGGGTACTTGCCAATACCCAGCAAAATCGAAAGTAGTACACCCGCATTGCCAAGCCCTTGACAACCGGGCGGGATGGTCAATCCTATAGGCCCATAAACTAAGTTCGCGTTCACTCGCAAGTGACTAATGGCTCATGATCTGAGGGTCTTTCCGGCAAGACAAGCTACTTAGCACATCGTCAGGAAATATATATATCATTCAGGAAAAAGCATACCAAAAATACTTGTGCTCGGAAAACATTTAAAGCATGTGTCTCACCCCCATGGGTTTAAAACAATTAAAATATAAAAGCGGGGCTATGAATCACACCTTAACAATAGCAGTAGCAGGAAACCAGATATAGTAATCAATCAATAATGCGTCACAACAAATGAACTTCAGCACAACCTAATCAATATAAATGGAATAACTCAGAACTATACTTGAATATCTCAATAAACAATGCTTGAGTAAAAGTTTTGTATAATACAATGGCATTTAAAAGAAATATATTTCGTAAAGTCTCGTGTGGGAGACAAGAAAATTAGAAAAGAAATAAGTCTGTGAAACGACCAAGTACGCAAGAAAGACGAAAGAACTCCTCGAAGAAAGTCGTCGAAAAGAAATGGAAATAAAAGAAATAAAAATAGGAAACTCGCTCAAATAAAAATAAATAACAATACGTAAACCACAAGTCTCGGATTTTACCCGTTTTCCCAAAATAACGTTGAAATATAAGAGTTTTCAAATAATAATAATGTTTGGTAAAATGATTTAAATTTATAAAGAATTTTATAAAATTTCGGCATGACCTGCCCGTTTATATAACGTTTCCCGAGTCAAAAACTCTTTATTTTTAAATAATGTTAATATATAGATAAATATGATTGGATATATCATTCGCGTAGTCCATTAGTTGTTTAGGTTTTATCAACCATTTTGTATTTGTTTGGGTTCCAGGTACGTTAAGATCTTTATGGGCCTAACGTACCCTACCGTCTCGTGTACCAAAGGGTCAATAATATCCAAATAACCTAGGCCGTAAATCCAATACGTCCAATTCAAGCTCACAATGTCATAAGAATGGAAATATGTCCAATATCAAGTCCACTTAACTATAACAATTTGATTTTAGGTTTCATATTGATTATTAACCGTTTTATTATTTACCGTTTGCAACTATTAATAATATCCCGAGACTAGTAACCCATACTCAAAATAATCACCACAACAATACTAGTAACTCAAAAGTCAACCCAAGTCCAAATCGAGCCATACCCTCTCCTCGGCTCAAACCAAACAACCAATCAATTCCAAACAATAATAACCATAATAATATAAACTCACCCCCACCACCACCCGTGGCTCGGTGGTGGTGGTTCTCGGCTGTCGAGCGACAAAGAAACCAAACAGACCCTCGAAATCCAATCCAAACACAAATATATATATTTATATACACATTATATATAACAGGAGGCATTTGAAGAATATGCCACCTCATTGCCCAGTCAATGCCCAGTAATTCATTATCAGCCATGTCATCAGTCATGTCATCTCATTCAGGCCATGTAAGCAATTTTTTTAGCATAAATTCGGATTTTACATGTATTAAAAATCGAAATTAAAAATTACAGCTAGCAAGATTCGAACATGGGATGTATACAAACACCAACAAACATCTCATCTCAACCATTGGAACAATAGAACTTTTGTTATTCTCTTTGCAAGTCAAAATTGATAAAGCCAGGTAAACTATTATATCAACAAATCAACAATAATAACCCTAAATTAAAACCAAAAACCCATTAAAACATCATGTAACTAAAAACAAAGCCTAAAAATCAAGTCCTTTTTTTCTCAGCAGGTACGGCTTTTTTTTTCTAAAAACCTTAATTATCTGTTAAATTTTTATAGATATTGTTGGTTTTATATGAATCATATTACAAGGCATGTTCCTGGTGCATGTATTTTCATAATTATGTTATTTAATTTATGTATCTACTTATCATTAACGATGACGGTATCTGTTGATCATACTGAACTTGGATATCTAATATTTATATGCCTTTTAGAGATAATATAGTTCAATACATTATATGGTTTGATTATGCATTATTTATCTTTGCATGTAGTTAGTTTAGGTATGTGAACTATGATTAGTTTTATGTTTTATTTGAGGAATTATGATTAGTTTTATGTTTGATTCGGGTTAGAGTTAGGTTTAATCGATTTTTTCGCAACATTAGTAAAGACATTCATTCTATACGAGTAGAATTAGGTTTTATTTGAGGTTGATGTATCTCTTTTTTCGTAAGATTAGTAAAGACATTGATTCTATACGAGTAGATTTAGGTTTCCTCAGTATCACTTCAACTTGATTTACAAGGAAAAAAATTTGTCTTGAATAAACATCTATTTTGATGAGACATCATATGTCCCATTTTTTTAGTTATTTTCTTAAAATTAAATAAATGTGTTTCAGTGTTCATTAAGTGTAATTTTGCTTGCCATAGTGATTTTCTTATCCACCAGATGGAGATATTTATTTTTCTTTCCTGTCGTCTTATAATTGCGTTTTCTCTCAGTGTTATAGAGAACTGAGCAAGGGGATGTATAGAGATCTTTTTGAGCCATTAGTAGGAAATAACATATTGTTTATCAAACTTTGAATCTCGTATTCATATCACTGTTCTACTAACCATTATTCATATCTTATTAGATTAATTTTTTCCTACTTGAGAGGCCTATTACACGCTTTAAGCTTTTTGGAATAACTGATGGTGCATGTTGCTGATATATTGATTTTTTGTTTTCTGACAGGCCAACGAACCCTCCAAAATTTAAGAAATTGATGGAGTATCTTACCCTTTGCATAGGTATCTTACTTTGATAATATTAATATTGCTAACATTGAAGGTACCTACTTATTTTAGTTTCCTCTTCTCCTGAATTCCACAACAAACATTGCATAAACATATGTTCTATATTTTAAACTACGTTGCACCATATACCCATATCTTACTAAACTGTATGTTCCGTTGTTAAATGTCAGGTACTGTAAATTGTCGAAATAGATGTCTCGAAAGGAAAGACGTGTCCTAGATTCATCTCAAGTGTAGTACGGGAAACAAGGATATGTCGTTTTAGAAGGAATGATACAAACAAGTTTTAGCTTTTGCAAGCATGTATGCAGTTCAACATGTTGGCAGTCGTCACTGACTAATTTTTGCACAAAGTATACTGATGGGTTCAGCATTGTTACCTTCATTTTTATCCTTTTTTTGACCCTTGTGTCACATTCACCTCCTGTAGCATTCCTAGAATATTTGAGAATGGGGTGAAATTTGAAAGGGGAAAAGTTATTATTTTGTGTGTTTTCATCTATTTTTTCCCTGTTCACATGCATCTTTGTGTGTTTCACTATTTTCTTTCTGAATTGTTGGAAAACCATTGCTTATCGGGTCAACGTTTGTCTAGGGTGCTAGAAGATTTAGAGGCAACATGCGGCAAGTGATACGTTTTGAAATGGGTCTCAGGTTAGTAATTTATTCCATTGAGTTAAACCTTCATTTTAATATTATTAAGTGTGGTCTCCAAGAGGATAATATTTTTTAACGCATTGAGTAACAAATGCTTCAAATGACCTATAGTGTCATCATGCTTTGGTGGTCAAGATAATAACTTATATTTAGGGAGCATGTAGATTTGTGTTATGAAACATACTATTTTGATTCGAAGCTGCAATTATAACCTTTGTGATAAGACACGACCAGGTTTCAAATAAAGAATCGAAGAACTGAACCCAAATACCAAAATTCTCAATGAAGTAGTATAAGAATTGAAGTAAATTGGTGTTGGGAATTATACTAACAGTTACCACGGCTAGTGAAGAAGTTACAACTGCTGAAGATTGTGCTTGCAGTGGAAACTCATTACCACTGCAAGCACAAATATTACCACTGCTTACTTAGTAACTGTTAGAGAAACGCGCTTAGATAAATATAGAATAGATCTTGTGTATATCTTATTCTATTAGCATTATACTTATCTTGTAGAAGAGGACTCCTTGTTGTATAAAAGGAGATCCTAGGTTAAAGGTTAGAGATAACTTTTGCATACGTAATTCTTAGAGCTTCAAGGTGTAACCCTAGTGATATCATAGATCACTCGTATTATTAACATTAATAATATTGGAGCTAATAGTTTGTTTACATACATTGTTCTTGTTCATATACAACTATCATTCTTACAATCAATCTTCTAAGTATCATTAAGTAGATTCCGCATACTTAGTGGTATCACTCAAAGTATCAATATCAACACAAGTTCAAGGTGTTCACGATCCAACAAGTGGTATCAGAGAAAGGCTTTGATATTTTGATTTAGAAGATCCTATGGCAGACACAAAAGAAACAATGGAGACAGAAACAAGCCAATCTAACATTGCTGCAAAACTTCCAAAGCTAAAGATAAATGACTTCGAGATGTGGAGGCTTATGATAGAACAATTTTTCATGGTACAAGACTACACATTATGGGAGATCATTATGTGTGGTAATTCTTTCAAACCAGGAACAACTACAGAGCAGATTGGTGACAATACAGTAACAAAAGTTAATTCGGGTCCTGTTACTAATGAAGAAAGAAATCAACTGAAGAATGATTTGAAGGCTAGAGGTTTGCTGCTGATGGCTCTACCTAGAGAACAAGTTCTGGCCTTTAGCAAATACAAGTCTGCAAAGACTCTTTTTGATGAGATCTGTGAAGTGTTTGGTGGTAATGTTTCCACCAAGAAGACTCAAAAGACTTTACTAAAGCAGACCTATGAAAACGTTGGTTCAACAAGTAATGAATCTCTTGATAGCATCTTCACAAGGCTACAAAAGATTGTTACTCAACTTACTGCTTTTGGTATTGAGGTGGAAAAGGAAGACCTGAATCTTAAGTTCCTAAGAAGCCTACCTTCTGAGTTTGACACCAATGTTGCTGTTTGGGAGGATAAGCCAGATCTGGAGACAATGAAGCTTAATGATGTGTACAATAACTTCAAAGTTATTGAACAAAGATTAAAGAAAGCTGGAAAGTTAAGAACAAGTTCTGCAAGTGTAGCACTCATATCATCAAATGATAGTTCAGATGAAGAGAGTGACAGTGATGATGATGATGACAGTGGTAACATGATTGTTTCCACTGGTAGTGGAAGTGTTTCCACTAGGAGCTCAAAGAAACAGGTTGCAGGACTAAGTGATGCTACTTTCTATGCCTTTATATCAAGTCAAGTGGGTGGTTCAATTCTCAATCATGAGGATTTGGAGCAAGTTGATGAAGATGATATGGAGGAAATGGATATTAAATGGCAGGTGGCATTACTGAGCTTAAGATCAAAGAAGTTCTGGAAGAAGACAGGGAGGAAGATAAACATAAGTGGCAATGAGACTGTAGGTTTTGATAAAAAGAAAGTGGAGTGCTATAATTGTCATAAGTTGGGGCACTTTGCAAGAGAATGTAGAAAACCAAGGAAAACTGACAGCAGGTCAACTTGGTACAAGAAAGAGAAGAACAAAGAACCTACAACTGAAGAGCCAAAGGTGCTGTTGGCTATTGATGGTGTAAGCTTTGATTGGAGCTTCATGACTCAGGATGGAGAAGATGATACAGAATCTGCAATGCTTGCTACTGAGCATGCACTCATGGCTTTTCCAGACTCTGAGGTACATACTGATAATGTTTGTTCTAAAAACTGTAAGGCCTTAAAAGATTATAATAGCTTGAAAACACAATATGATGAAGTGATGCTAGAGTTACATCATACTAATCATAACTTAGCTAATCATAAAACAGGTCTAGGTGTTTTAGAAAAACAGTTAGAGCATTATAGGGCAAATGAATCTAAGTTCAGAGATGACATTGCTGTATTAAAAAATGACTTAGATTTTAAGATTACAGTTAATGAGGCTCTTAGGGAAGAGATTAAAAAGGTTAAGAAGGCTAGTGAGAACATACAGATAACTAATCAAACACTAGACCACCAATCTAAGAGCATTAGTAAAATTTGGGAAGCTCAAGTTGTGAGCAAAGCCAAATCAGGTCTTGGATACAAATCTGTTCCACCACCACTAAGAGGTGTTCCAGCACCTCCTGGCATTGACCTAGCTCACACAGGTTTAGAAGAGTTTCAGGATCCACCTATGACCTATGGACCAAAATTTGTTAAACCAGTTGAAACTGAAAAGGTTCAGGTTGAGGTTGAGACTTTTGATAGTGCTAGTGACTCATCACTCAAGGATGAATGTTTAAATGTTGAGTCCAAGTCTAGTGTTCCTGAGAAAGCTAATGTGGAGGTTAAAAAGAGTATTCCTGAAGTAGTCAAAGAGATGCCTAGGACACAGTCAAATCACACTAGGCCTACTACTAGATATGCAGAGATGTACAGGGATAGGTCTAAATCACCTAGAGGAAACATGAGAAGTTGGAATCATGTTAAAACTAGGCAGTTTGGTAGTGATTTTGTGTTCAACAATAAGGCCTGTCATATTTGTGGTAGCTTTGATCATCTTTCCTATACTTGTAACTACCACATGGGAAGAAGGGAAGTTTTTGGGAATACAAGGGTGAATGGACATCATGCTAACAACTTTACTCACCTAAATCCTCTAAGCAAGATGGTTCCCAGGTCTGTTTTACTTTCCACTGGCATTAAACCTATTTCCACTGCTAGACCAGCAGTTACCACTGCCAGTAGTAAGAACAGAGTTTATCCTAAGTCCCCTGTCACTACTTTTGCTAAATATTATCAAACAGGGAAAAAGACTCATGTTGAAAAGAATAATCACAAGAATGACATGTGGAGACCTAAATTTTCTAATCCAGCAGTTACCACTGCTAGGCCTGCAGTTACCACTGCAAGACCAAATGTTTCCACTGGTGTTTTGGGAAATGCTGTTAAGGCCTCAGCTCGTTGGGAATGGAAACCAAAAGGAACAACAAACACTCCCAATGGTGTATCAATGACCTTTGATAGATTTAATTATATTGATACACGAGGCAGATCCAAGTCATTTGTGGCTTGGGTCCCCAAAAGGAACTAATTTCTTTATGGTGTGTGCAGGGACAGTCAAAGACTACTAATGATTATGAATGACTTGATAACACTTTCTGAGTTTTACAGTGACTCACTAATATGTTTGCAAGTTGTTTGGTATATGTCTGTTCTGTACATGTTAAGAGATTACATGAAGTGTGTTAAAGTCACCAAGAGCTGTAGCCAAGGGAATGTGGTCGATTAAGCTGAACATGGTTTCCACTGCAAAGATAATAATGCTGAAGGTCTTACAAATTGTTGAGTTAAAGAAGATCTTTTCATTCATACAAAGAAACAAGTTACAGCTTACATTCAAAAGTTCCAACTGTATTACAAAGACCATTCCTAAACACTTGGCTAATTGAGTACTACTAGCTTCTATCAATTATTACAAAATACTTAAGGCTATGACAAGTACAATGAATAAGCTGAAGCTGAACATGGAAAAAGAAGAGAAGGAAGACTGAGAAGATGCTCAAGTACCAAAGTCAAGAAAATACTCAAGAACCTTGTTCCTTGGCAACACTCCTCAATCATCTACTTCTGCTTCTCCTTTCCCTTACGTATGATCTCAGCCTTCTTGCTCTGTCCAACATATTCTTGATGCAGAAGACTATGTTCTGGAGCAGGAAGATCCAACACCAAATTTGGTGATGTTGGAAGAGATGGATCTCTCTTACTTGTTCTTGGTTGGGATCTCTCTGGTGTGGAAGGAGGAAGAAAGGATGGTTCTTCATTTTCTTCTTCTGAAGATTCTTCATCAGAGGTACTGATGAAGGGAGAGACAAGTTCTCTCTCAGCAGGATTTGAAATAAAGCTTCATTGTGCCTTCATATGTGCATTCCATTGTCTTTCTTGTGCATCCCATCGTTTCTCCATCTCTCTCTCATAGTCAGAACCTTCAAGTCCCCATGGATATGGTGGAAGAGAAGAGTGTTGATCAGAGGTTTCTGGGTTTGATGACATGGTTTTTGGAAGAAATTGGGTTGATTAGGATATTAGGGTTTGAAAGATAGATTTGGGGTGAATTGGTGACTGATATGTGTTGTTTTGGTGTGTTTAAATAAGCCAAGTATAGGTGTTATGAAAATTAATGAAGGTCATTTACTCTCATTCGTTTTGGTTGGTTGGAGGTGTAACTTTTGTTTGACTTTTGAGAAGTTATTTTACTGAATAGTAACATGGTTAAAAAGTTACTTGGGTTCATCGTTATGGGTTAAGTTAAGATTTTTCTTGTGTTGCAAAATACAACCCATGTTGTTGGAGTAATAAGGTGTGTATCTTAGACACATAACAAATGGTTATTGATTCACCATGTCTAATCCACATAAGAATCAGCTAGTCCATAGCAAACGGCTCATGGTAAAGACTTATCAAATCCGTTGATAGCTGATAGTTTGCTAAAAACTATGATAAGAGCATCTAATTTTACATGTTTTACTTACCACTGCTTTTTGAAATTTTGTTGATTTTTACCACTGCAAGTTCACCATTTCCACTGAAAGTGTAAATTTTACTACTGGTGAACTAGCCGTTACAACTGCGTGTCAGTAATCTTATTTTTACTAGTCGTTGCAAATATAACCATCTTTCCGTATTAATAGGGTAAAATTTTAGGGAATTATCTACTTACCAATTATTATTTATTCTTTTCTAAAGATAAATCTTTCTATAGATAATTTCTCTATACGCGTTTTTCTACAAACCCTATTAGTATAAATTGATTTTTATACGGCTTGCTTTTTCATCTTGATTACTAACACATTATCACACAAATCGCAAAATCATGGTGACTCTCAAGTTTGCAGATGAACACAACCAAGTTGCTTACCTACAAAAGTCAAACGACAAGAGTGGACCCGTTTTTCATCAGATTGTGGATTTCCTAAACACAACTCATATAAGGTATGCCTTAACTTTGAATCCCACAATCTTTGTCTCTCATATCAAACAGTTCTGGAACACTGTGGAGTCTATAACTATTGAACAGGGAGATACACATGAATCTGTGGAAGCTCTTAGAGCCACAGTTGATGGGGTAACTATTGATGTTACTGAGTCATCTTTGAGGAGAATTCTCCAATTAGATGATCTCAATGGTATCATCACATTACCTAATTCAGACATATTCAACCATATTGCTTTGATGGGGTATGATACATCTGAACAAAAAGTAACTTTTAAGAAAGGATGTTTTTGTCCCCATTGGAGATTTTTGATACATACTATGTTACATTGCCTAAGTCCTAAGAAAACTTCTTATGAACAATTTGGATCAACCATGGCTTACCCTTTAGTTTGCTTGGTTTCTGATAGGACTTTCAATTTCTCAAGGTTTATATTTAATAACATGAAAGGCAATGTAAAGAGTTCATACAAATTTTTAATGTATCCAAGGTTTGTGCAAGCAGTGTTAAATGAATTTCAACTGCAAAATCATAATAGGATTTATGAAACTCCATGTCTTAAGCCAAAAGTATTTTAAAACATGTGTAAGGCTTCAGACCTTTGGAATGGAGTGATTCATCCTCTTTTACCAAACATGCTTGCAAAGATTACACAGGTACAGGGTGAAGATGCAACAATTCCAGTTGTATCCCATCACACACCCACTATTTCTGTTCCACAAATTCAACATACCCCTGCTGTAACTCACACATATGAAAGGAGGCAAAAACAGTCAACTCCTTTCATGACAACATTGCATGTTGCTGCACCTTATGGTTTAGGAACAAGCAGTGGTGGTTCAAGGCTTATTCCTAGTCCAACTAGGGAAGAACCTGAATCAATGCCCTATGATTCACCTCTCCCAACAGGTAACACAGTTGGAAGTGTTGAGGGCAGTGTGACACTAACTGAATTGATGGAACTTTGTACCAAATTAGTAAAACAGGTTCAAACTCTGGAGAAAGATCTGGCACAGACCAAAGAACAACATGCCACAGAGTTGAATTTATTGAAGGAAGAGATTCAAAAGTTGCAGAATGAAGTTGAGAATCTCAAGAAGAAAAGACATGTTCAAGTTGTAGTTTCTTCTCCATCATCACCTCATGATGATCTTTCTGCAAGTTCTAGTTATGGTTTGGGAACTTCTTCCAAACAGGGGAGGAAAACAGATGCAGAGTTCAAGGGGAGGAGTACTAATTTTGAAGAAGTGTTTGCTGAACTCAATGATTCAGATAATGCTCAAACACAAGATGATGTAGCTGAGAGTGAGGGGAGGAAATTGGATCTTGAAGATATGGTTGTTGATACTGGTTTTAACTCTGAAGATGTTCTTGGAACTGCTCAACCTATTTCCACTGAAGCAGAACATGTTACCACTGATCCAATAATTTCCACTGCAAGTGAAAAAGTTACCACTGATGCTCAAGTTGTTACCACTGCAGAGGAAGAAGCTGCCAAAATAAAATTAGTCAAAGATAAAGAAATTGTAACTTATACAGAACAAGAGCCAAAAAGAAAGATTTCAAAGAAAGATCAAGCTCAAATTGATTTGATGCAAGAATGGCAGAGCAATTAGTAGCAGATGATATTGCTAAGAAGAAAAAGAATGATGAAGATGAAGTTGCTGGCTTTATGGAAGCAAAGAGGTTAGATAAGCTTGAAGCTGTAAGGGCAGAACCACTATATGTGGTTCCACCAACTATCTTACATGAGAAACCTCCTATGTTCTCATATGTGCCAACAGAAGAAGAAATTGAACATATGATTAATCATGATCCAGTGGTAAGGAAGAAAGCTATTGAGCTTATTGCCAACAAGACTTTGACAGAAGAACATAGAACAGCTCAACTGGCTGATTTCGTTCAAATGAAGAATCAGCAAGCACTGGATGAGGTTATGGTTAAAGTCAGAAAAGGTCAAAAGAAACAGAGACAACCTACAAAGGCACAAATTATTCATGAGATGAAAGTGTTTTGCTGTCATGTTGGAACTTGGAAGATGGCAAATTTCAAAGGTATGTCACATGATCAGATTGAAGGCATTTACTACAGAACTAAAAGGCAAGATAGTATCTTCAGACCCATTGATTTTGAAGAAGTTGAAAGATTTAAACAAAGTAAAAGGAAAGCTTCAACAATTGAAGATCAAGTCACAAAAAGGGTGAAAGTTTCTCAGGAGAAAGAATCTCAAGCTGAAAAATGTGTAGAAGATCTACAAAGTGCTATTATTATTGTTGAAGAAGAAGAAGATTTCTACCCAGATCCTTTACAAACAAAACATCCAATTATTGATTGGGAAGTGTACACAACAAAGAATTTTGCTTCTACTTGGAAGATTATAAGATTGGGAGGAGAATCTTCATCATTCATTCAGTTTGAAGATCTTCTGAAAGCATGTGACAGAGATGATCTTGACACTCTTTGGAAGCTTGTTAATGAAAGATTCAAGGCTGAAACTCTCAAAGATATGAAAGAAATACAGCTCTGGGTTGATTTAAGAAGACTATATGAACCAGATCTTAATGATAAGTATTGGAAGTTTGATGCTTCAGACTTGAATACTACATGGACATATTATGATAAGTGTGAGGTTCATCATGTTTCTACAACAAAGAAAGTGGATGTGTTTATGTTTGCTGAGAAGGAATATCCACTAAAAGCTAAAACTCTTTCTGCAATGTTGAAATCCAAGTTAAGAGTTTATGCAGATAATGAAAAGATTAAAGCTCTGATTCAGAAGATTCAAGATCAATATGCAAGAGCTGATAAAGTGTTAAGCAGAACAAGATAAGTGTTTGGAAGAATTCCCATATCCTCAGGTTTATTGCATACTTGAAGAAACTTTTTGATTTTCCTATAAATCATAAGTTTAGGGGAGGATTGTTGGGAATTATACTAACAGTTACCACGGCTAGTGAAGAAGTTACAACTGTTGAAGATTGTGCTTGCAGTGGAAACTCATTACCACTGCAAGAACAAATATTACCACTGCTTACTTAGTAACTGTTAGAGAAACGCGCTTAGATAAATATAGAATAGATCTTGTGTATATCTTATTCTATTAGCATTATACTTATCTTGTAGAAGAGGACTCCTTGTTGTATAAAAGGAGATCCTAGGTTAAAGGTTAGAGATAACTTTTGCATACGTAATTCTTAGAGCTTCAAGGTGTAACCCTAAGTATATCATAGATCACTCGTATTATTAACATTAATAATATTGGAGCTAATAGTTTGTTTACATACATTGTTCTTGTTCATATACAACTGTCATTCTTACAATCAATCTTCTAAGTATCATTAAGTAGATTCCGCATACTTAGTGGTATCACTCAAAGTATCAATATCAACACAAGTTCAAGGTGTTCAGGATCCAACAATTGGGATTCTAAACAAGTATCTTTTCATGAATTAATGAATGAAATGAACATATTGGAGTACTTATACAAATAAAAAAGGTTCACTAAGTTTGACTATTAACTAAACTAACCCTTCTCTACAAATCTGTACTAAGTAGTGACAACGTTTGAAATTCCACCAGAGCTTGGATGGCTTATTGATCTTAGCCCACTTTATTCATTTTCTTTTACACTTTTGAATTTACGAAGATTACAAAAAATGTAATCACATTCATGATTTTGATCCTTCTAATATTCTTTTACCAAAGAAACTGCATAGTTCTTAGATAGCTAATATCATCTTCATGTATGTTTAATTTTTCATTTACATTAATAGTGCTGAAGTTAGTGGTGAAATACCTTCTACATTCGCGAATTTAAGTACCATGGTCACAGTGTAAAAACATTTACTTTTATGGACCATTAGCATTTTAAAACTTGCATTATTTGTTATGAAACTAAAACAATCGCCTTTCAGATTGGGTTCGGACAGTAATTTAACAGGGAGAATACCCGACTTTATAGGGAATCGGATACATTTACAATAATTTTAAGTTGATATTCATGAAATATCAAAGTCTATGAGATGAACCGTATAATTATAAAATGACTGATGTTTATATAGGAGGTTGAGGGGAACTCTTTTGAGGGCTCAATAGCATCTTTATTTTATCGACTCACCTCTTCGGAGGAGTTGTAAGCCCTTCATTCGTATTTTTTCATTTAACTAATTTTAAGCCACTAAATAATTCATCTATTTTATAAAGTAATAAGAGAACAACGCTCTTTTGTCCAGTTAATTGTACAAAAAGGTCACGTAACTAGATGAACAGGTTATGCCGTATTTCTTAACTGAAGGTATTGATGAAGTTAGAGCTAAATACCATTCTAATATAAGTTTGCTATCTAAACACCACTTTAATGTATATTAAGTGAGGAATTATTTATTTACAGTGTAACAATTCGCATTTTCGGATTACTATTCATTTTTACTATTCACTATTACTATTCGATTTTACTATTCACTTTCACTATTCATCTCAGAAATTTTTATTTCATATTCTCGTAAGTTAAACTATTTTAACGATAATCCGAGAGTTTGACGCTAGTCGGATCATTTCTGCAAAAATCACGAAACCGTGTCCGAGATTTACTTTTAGGTTTAAACGTCATTCCAGCATCCCGATACTTCCATAAAACACTATAAACAATAGAAATATGATTTTCTCTCATTTTATGACAATTCCAAAAGTTTTGGAATTTTACGTTTTCCAGTTCAGCATTTTACGCAAATTACGCGTTTTAGACCCGTGTTTTCAGTTTTAGCAGGGTTTGAGCAACCCAATGGAACTTATCACTCATTTTATATTTTATTATGGAGTATTTTGACAAGTTTATTCAATCTTTCAAGTTTCACAGTTTTACGACACCCGGTTTTACGTTTTGAGGCTTAATCATTTACGGTTGGTATTTCCCGTAGTCAAAACTCATCCAATACTTAGGATATTATCAAGCAAAGCACACCTCACCCCCTAGCCCTTGTGAACCGCCATTAGGGGGGGGAGTCAACCCACATGTGTCTTGATCTTATGCTTAGGGCCTTAGGATGATAGCAAGTGTACAAGCTTTCCTAACAAGCTTTGACTAGTCATAAGATGTAACCTCCTCAAGGCCATATAAAAGCCCCCCTCCCCCATTGTTGCCGTCCACCATCACGCACCAAACCACCTCAACCTTAGCTAATTTACTCCAAGTCTCAAGCAAGATTCAAGTACCATATCAATACCTAAATACTAGTAGGTTTTCATTCATCAAAACACTTCCAACCCTAGAAACTTTGGTGATTTTTCTTGCGTTTTAATCCACTCAAGTCACCAAGGCATCATCAAGACCTTGTTCAAGCCCTAGCACAACCTTGCTCATACAAAAGAAGTGAAGCAATCTAAGAAGAGGAAAGCTCAAAGACCTTGTACTAGTCCTTGATTCTTGATTTCCCTTTTGTTAGGCCAAAAGTTGTAAGCAAAACTCCAACATACCTCTTGTTAAATAACATACTCATGCTATTTACATATCGTTCATACTATATATTGTCTTGATTTTAGGTTCATGATGTATAAAATTTGGTAAAACAAGTATTGATATATATATGTTAACCTATGTTATTCAAACAAGTAAACTAGTGAATTCCATGGAAAAATCCGACCAAAAAAGTATATAAATGATATTAGACAATTACATATTGTAGTAGAGTACTTAAAAAGGAAGTCATAGCAACTTGAATCACCTAAAATGAGCAAACGAGTCGAAAGTTATTACCATTTGAAGTTACCAAAACTTTGCGGCAAAGCTGCCAAATACCTTCTGTGACAGAACATAAAACACGCAAAAAGAGGCCCTTCTGGTCCGTTTCATGAAAAAGTTAAAGCACGAAAGTTGTCCGGAATGATGTTTTCTACAGAAACTCAGGAGCACAGGTCCTGAAAACCTATAATGACTAAGATTTTCTTCAGTTTCTTAACAGCTATTTTGTATACCAAAGTTACTATATAAATGGTTATGGTTAAGTTATAACCAAGAGGTCTAATGACCTAAAGCCAAGACCACAACCATGGCTAAAGCCAAGGTTGAGTCTCAAGACCATGGAACAACGACCAAGGTCACGGCGAAGCCATGACTAAAGACCATATAAACTTACCTAGGCGAAAATATGAACTAAAGAGTTAGCGATAACTTAAACATGCAATTTGGATCTACTCCATCTAAAGAAGCATGAAATCTTACAAGTAATTCATACAAAGATCTAAGAAACACATTGTAATAACAATCTTCATTTAAAAGTAAACTTTCCTAAGTTTACTCAAATATTTGGACATATAACTTTTAAAGATCAAAAACTTATATTTTTATCAAACACTACAATAGTAGGGAGCTTCATGTGAGGAGTTCATATGGGTAAACCGTCGAGATGAGTTGTGGATTTACGAATTAAAGTGTCCTGGCTCCTCGAACCTTTACTACATGACTTCTGAATTATGATGGCCCGAACGGTAGTAAGCGATATACAAACTATACACGTTTCATAAACTATTTGTATTCAAAGACTTACACTATATACTAAGTACTACATCATGAACTATATGCAAGATATATATAGGCAATTCTTCATATTCTTAGACATTACTCCAACCTAAGACCCGACGTTCTATTATAGGTTACTCTTAGAGACTATTGCGATTCGACTATCATACTCACTACATAACTTAAGGTGAGTCATAGCCCCTACTCTTTTCGTACATGTTTTAACTCATTGGGGGAGATACATGCTCAACTACTTACATATTCTGCTCGATTACAAAAATACTTTACTTGCTTGATTTACATACATGATTGCATTTACATAAATACTTGCATACATATATGATTGCGTTAAACATGATTGCATTATTCTTGATTGCATTGGCAAGGGTGGCTAGACTTGATACAAGCATACATCCCAACCGTGAGATGTTGGAAGGCCATTAATTTGGATACACCCCAACCGTGAGTTGTTGGAAGGCCACAAATTTTAATACATCCCAACCGTGAGTTGTTGGAAGGCCATTTATTTGGATGATATATGATCATTATGCTATTTTCATATTTAAAACATTTATGCTTATGCTGCACTTATACATGTCTTACTCATATTATATTGTAGCAGTGGGTTGTGGACACACAGGTTGCAAGTGTTGTTATGAGCGGGACTTGCAACTGAGTGGATTCACAATGCCTTTGTTGTGTGAACATTCTTTAAGGCTTTTCAACTATTTTAAGACAAACTCTATGAACTCACCAACCATTGTGTTGGCACTTTAGCATGTTTGTCTCAGGTCTGTAAGGTGATAGTTGTTGCATGGAGCATAGAGTCGCTTGGCATGTTTTGAAGACTTATGCTTTTATCTTTACCATTCGATATGTCTTAAAACTCTTATGTATTGTATTATGGAACTCAAGTTTGTAACTCGGAATTTATTAATCGAATGGTAACTTTTCAAAACGTCTCATTTAGAGGTCGTTTTCTATACCTTGTACTTTGTATTATGAAGTAGCACCTCAATGACACAGTCTTCCGCTGCGATATTTTGGGGGTGTTACAGATTGGTACCAGAGCCTTGGTTATAGAGAACTAGGTTGCATTTAGTGCCTAGACTATAACTGCTATATACGTTAAGACTCTCCTATTTATTTGCCTTACACACGCTACATACGCATATGATTTTGCTAATTATTTGTTTAGGAGAAACCCCAGACGATAGTCAAGTCATCAAAAATGTAGAGCTAAGTAATAATTATTTAATTAACTTGATCTTGTGACAGTTCTTGTTTGATAAGACATAAGATTAAGTTAAATAAAGGTTATTAGTTTTCTGTAGAGATTTGATGATTTGCCTTATATGGTCCTAATACCTAGAAGTGATTCATATGTCCTAGTACAACACTCAAACCTTTCTACAAGCGCGACTAGTCCTTCTCGTCACCCACACTACGTTACCCCTTCATAACTTAAGAACAAATGATAGAAAGTCTACCCAATTATGTCGTATCAATCGTTGAGTTATGTGTGCCTGGTAATATGTATACGTGTGAAAGGAAGCAATTATAATTAATTATAAATGCGTCACGACTCACGTAGACATATGTAACCATGCTTACATAAATCAACGTTGACTCAGATTGGCAAAATTTAAGACTAAGTAGTCTAGGAATATCACCTCATATCTGACGTCGACTAAATATCCTTCCTTGTAGATATCATGGCACCAAAGAGAGTAACTCGTAGCACTAGCCGAGGTGGTGCAACAGCAAGGGGCGGAAGAACTGGTGGACGTGGAGGTAGAGGAGATGCTCACGACACTAGTAACCCTAGTAATGATGGTGGAAGAACTGGTGGACGTGGAGGTAGAGGAGATGCTCACAACACTAGTAACCCTAGTAACGATGGTGGAAATCCTAATTTCTCCGCCATTATTGCCCAACAACTACAAAACCTACTTCCCACTATAGTCACACAAGTTGGCGATCACATGAACAATTCGGGAAACCACGGAAGCATAAATGACACTACAAATGGTGGAGGAAGGAATGGTAATAATAACAACAACAACAACAACATTAGGACCGGATGTACGTACAAGGAATTTATGACATGCAAGCCAATTGAGTTTGATGGTAAAGGAGGTGCAATGGCATATACACGATGGGTCGAGAAGATGGAGTCAGTAATTGACATCAGTAACTGTGCAATCCACCAGAGAGTGAAATATGCTGCATGCTTGCTAACAGAGAAGGCATTGACATGGTGGAATACGCAGATTCAAGCAAGGAGTAGAGAAGCAGCTGTAGGCATGACATGGGACGACTTTAAGGGACTACTGAAGGAAGAATACTGCCCGGGTAATGAAATGCAAAAACTAGAGAATGAGTTTTGGCATCACTCTATGGTAGGAGCTGGTCATGCAACCTACACAGATCGGTTTCATGAACTAGCCAAACTAGTTCCTCATCTGGTTACCCCTGAATCCAAGAGGA
Organism: Artemisia argyi; assembly: GCA_030686995.1. NCBI lineage: Eukaryota > Viridiplantae > Streptophyta > Magnoliopsida > Asterales > Asteraceae > Artemisia > Artemisia argyi. The sequence continues at coordinate 30,839 of JARVZY010001610.1, read as the reverse complement.
TTGAGAGGTACATCTATGGCCTTGTTCCCGAGATTCGTGGGATGGTGAAAACAACCAAACCTCCCACAATTCAAAGTGCAATATTGAGAGCAGGGACCTTAACAGACGAGATGGTTAGGAATGGAACTTTAAGGAGTAGTGACAAAAGGAAGGGAACAAGTGGGTCGGACGAACAAATAGGCACAATAGTTGACAACAAGAAGGCAAGAGGATTTGCAGCAACTGTTTCTGGTCAGAAACGTTATGAGGGTCCATTACCTAAATGTTCAAAATGTGCTTATCATCATCTGGGGTCTGAGCCCTGCTCTTTATGTACTTATTGCAATCGATATGGCCATAATACAAATCAGTGTAGATCAATTGCAAGACAGGCAAATGCGGCCAATAGGAGGAACAACCAAAAGACATGCTATGAGTGCAACAGCCCAAACCACTTCCGAAACACTTGTCCTAGGTTGAATGGGGCACAGAGACAAGTGCTGGATAACCCAACTCTAGCCGTAATGATTGAAGAAAATAATCCGAACCGTGGAGGCAATGTTAGTCCACCTCGGGGTCGAGCATACTATCTCGGTACTAAGGAAGCCCGCAATGCCTAAACGGGTACGTACCTTATCCTACCATATTATTCTATTATAGTTCAAACTCTAGCTTTATTATGCCGCTATTAAGATAAGAGACCTAGACACACTAAACTTCGGGACGAAGTTCTCTTTAGGGGTAAAGACTGTAACAATTCGCATTTTCGGATTACTATTCATTTTTACTATTCACTATTAATTCACTATTACTATTAACTTTTACTATTCACTTTTACTATTCACTTTCACTATTCATCTCAGAAATTTTTATTTATATTCTCGTAAGTTAAACTATTTTAACGATAATCCGAGAGTTTGACGCTCGTCGGATCATTTCTGCAAAAATCACGAAACCGTGTCCGAGATTTACTTTTACGTCATTCCAGCATCCCGATACGTCCATAAAACACTATAAACAATAGAAATATGATTTTCTCTCATTTTAAGACAATTCCAAAAGTTTTGGAATTTTACGTTTTCCAGTTCAGCATTTTACGCAAATTACGCGTTTTAGACCCGTGTTTCCAGTTTTAGCTGGGTTTGAGCAACCCAATGGAACTTATCACTCATTTTATATTTTATTATGGAGTATTTTGACACGTTTAGTCAATCTTTCAAGTTTCACATTTTTACGACACCTGGTTTTACGTTTTGAGGCTTAATCATTTACGGTTGGCATTTCCCGGAGTCAAAACTCATCCAATACTTAGGATATTATCAATCAAAGCACACCTCACCCCCCCCCTAGCCCTTGTGAACCGCCATTAGGGGGGGAGTCACCCCACATGTGTCTTGATCTTATGCTTAGGGCCTTAGGATGATAGCAAGTGTACAAGCTTTCCTAACAAGCTTTGATTAGTCATAAGATGTAACCTCCTCAAGGCCATATAAAAGTCCCCCCTCCCCCTTTGTTGCCGTCCACCATCACACACCAAACCACCTCAACCTTAGCTAATTTACTCCAAGTCTCAAGCAAGATTCAAGTACCATATCAATACCTAAACACTAGTAGGTTTTCATTCATCAAAACACTTCCAAACCCTAGAAACTTTGGTGATTTTTCTTGAGTTTGAATCCACTCAAGTCACCAAGGCATCATCTAGACCTTGTTCAAGCCCTAGCACAACCTTGCTCATACAAAAGAAGTGAAGGAATCTAAGAAGAGGAAAGCTCAAAGTCCTTGTACTAGTCCTTGATTCTTGATTTCCCTTTTGTTAGGCCAAAAGTTGTAAGCAAAACTCTAACATACCTCTTGGTAAATAACATATTCATGCTATTTACATATCGTTCATACTATATATTCTCTTGATTTTAGGTTCATGATGTATAAAATTTGGTAAAACAAGTATTGATATATATATGTTAACCTATGTTATTCAAACAAGTAAACTAGTAAATTCCATAGAAAAATCCGACCAAAACAGTATATAAATGATATTAGACAATTACATTTGTAGTAGAGTACTTAAAAAGGAAGCCATAACAACTTGAATCACCTAAAATGAGCAAACGAGTCGAAAGTTAAGACCATTTGAAGTTACCAAAACTTTGCGGCAAAGCTGCCAAATACCTTCTGTGACAGAACATAAAACACGCAAAAAGAGGCCCTTCCGTTCCGTTTCATGAAAAAGTTAAAACACGAAAGTTGTCCGGAATGATGTTTTCTACGGAACCTTAAGGCACAGGTCCTGAAAACCCATAATGACTAAGATTTTCTTCAGTTTCTTAACAGCTATTTTGTATACCAAAGTTACTATATAAATGGTTATGGTTAAGTTATAACCAAGAGGTCTAATGACCTAAAGCCAAGACCACAACCATGGCTAAAGCCAAGGTTGAGTCTCAAGACAATGGAACAACGACCAAGGTCACGGCGAAGCCATGACTAAAGACCATATAAACTTACCTAGGCGAAAACATGAACTAAAGAGTTAGCGATAACTTAAACATGCAATTTGGATCTACTCCATCTAAAGAACCATGAAATCTTACAAGTAATTCATACAAAGATCTAAGGAACTCATTGTAATAACAATCTTCATTTAAAAGTAAACTTTCCTAAGTTTACTCAAATATTTGGATATATAACTTTTAAAGATCAAAAACTTATATTTTAACAAACACTACAATAGTAGGGAGCTTCATGTGAGGAGTTCATATGGGTAAACCGTCGAGATGAGTTGTGGATTTACGAATTAAAGTGTCCTGGCTCCTCGAACGTTTACTACATGACTTCTGAATTATGATGGCCCGAACGGTAGTAAGCGATATACAAACTATACACGTTTCATAAACTATTTGTATTCAAAGACTTACACTATATACTAAGTACTACATCATGAACTATATGAAAGATATATGTAGGCAATTCTTCGTATTCTTAGACATTACTCCAACCTAAGACGCGACGTTCTATTATAGGTTACTCTTAGAGACTGTTGCGATTCAACTATCATACTCACTACATAACTTAAGGTGAGTCATAGCCCCTACTCTTTTCGTACTTGTTTTAACTCATTGGGGGAGATACATACTCAACTATTACATATTCTGCTCGATTACAAAAATACTTTACTTGCTTGATTTACATAAATGATTGCATTTACATAAATACTTGCATACATACATGATTGCGTTAAACATGATTGCATTATTCTTGATTGCATTGGCAAAGGTGGCTAGGTTTGATACAAGCATTCATCCCAACCGTGAGATGTTGGAAGACCATTAATTTGGATACATCCCAACCGTGAGTTGTTGGAAGGCCACAAATTTGAATACATCCCAACCGTGAGTTGTTGGAAGGCCATTTATTTGGATGATACATGATCATTATGCTATTTTCATACTCAAAACATTTATGCTTATGCTGCACTTATACATGTCTTACTCATGTTATATTGTAGCAGTGGGTTGTGGACACACAGGTTGCAAGTGTTGTTATGAGCGGGACTTGCAACTGAGTGGATTCACAATGCCTTTGCTGTGTGAACATTCTTTAAGGCTTTTCAACTATTTTAAGACAAACTCTATGAACTCACCAACCATTGTGTTGACACTTTAGCATGTTTGTCTTATGTCTGTAAGGTGATAGCTGTTCCATGGAGCATAGAGTCGCTTGGCATGTTTTGAAGACTTATGCTTTTATCTTTACCATTCGATATGTCTTAAAACTCTTATGTATTGTATTATGGAACTCAAGTTTGTAACTCGGAATTTATTAATCGAATGGTAACTTTTTAAAACGTCTCATTTAGAGGTCGTTTTCTATACCTTGTACTTTGTATTATGAAGTAGCACCTCAATGACACAGTCTTCCGCTTTGATATTTTGGGGGTGTTACATACAGTAGCTCACAGACACCTATATCCAGTTTGGGACATATGTCAGATGCTTATGAGGCACCATCTAAAGAATTTAATGGTAGTTATAATAGAAGTTTAGTTGATTTGTTGGAATCATCTATTGTTTAAGCTCATAACTCGATGATTGGTGTTGAGAACAATGCGGCGAGTACCTTAGAATGGGTAGTGGTCGAACAAAAAGTATCACGTTCTTTGTTTTAGAAGAGATTATGGGGTGTTTGGGTATGTAAACTCAATCATTGCTTTTTGTGTCATATTGTCATAGAAAACCGCCTGTGATGCCCCAAATCTTATATCTTACCATTTGCATTGAGTCCAAGCCGTTCTGTAAGATCTTTCAAATGCATATCAGCATTTTTATATTGGTTCTTGAACTTTCCACAGGCTTTTCTTTTCTGATACAAACTTTGTTTTTGGAATCAGAAGGTGGTCATTGCCTACAAGACCAGATCAAATCGTGACTTCAAGATTACTTTGTCAAGATCAACACCAGCTTTTAAGGGAAAGGCAATCCCAAGTCATTTTTCACTCTTTTTTTTTCACATAACAAGCAACTATGTAGGGCAGGTCATAAATAAGTACTATGCTTAATAGGAAGTTGTATGTGAAACCTGATGCACTTGCTAACATTTAATAGCATTTTTGCCGCTATCCATTATGAACTTAGAACACCCTTCTATGTTGTCCTGTTATGATATGCAATTGAACATATTTTAGCATCATAATCTAATCTATGTAACATCTCAGTAAAAAGGTTGCCATCTCCGGATAGTAATAGAGGAGAGGAAGGTAAACGGAATGATTATAGAAGGCATTTGAATTTTAAGTTGTCATGATATAAAAGTATAACTTCATTATAACCAAAAACCCTTATGCTTCTATTATTTATAAGTTCATAGTTTATATATAAAGGATCTTCAAGTTTAATATTAATAATCAGTATTATATGCATGAAAGGTAAAACAAGTTGGTTAAAGGGTAAAACTGTCAGGTAATTTTTGTTTATGTTAGCTTAACGTTACCTCCTATTACTTATTTTTCTATTCTCAACTGTAAAATTAGAATGTATATATGTGTGGCTTTTAATCATTGGGTGCAACTACGTCAGCTGAACCATTCAACACACTGACTGCTGCAATGCATTGGTCCAAGAATTTGGACTTTTCTCAGGGTACCATCTCCGATAACCAACAGCTTACGGGAATGCTTGAAAGAACTGTTTTTGAGCCCCAACGCGACGCAGGTTAGCACAATAATTTTTGGTATCTATATTGATACAAATATCGATACACTTATGTTTTAGTATCTCACATTTGCTCCCTTTTCACTATTTATGCAGCAGTTGTAGCCTCAATAGCTTAGCTTGGGATTCTGTATTTGAGGTATATTATTGGGGTTCTTTAAGTTGATCTTTCAATAATGTTAATCAATTAGTAAAAGTAGGATTTTGATTTATTGAGTGTCTACGTGATACAAGGTAGAGATGTGGTTAGATGTTTTTTTAATGTGGTGTGTAGGAACTTGCACTTTAGATTCATGCAAGCAAGCTTCATTAACATCAACTCTAAAGAAGACTCTATTGAGCAAGAGAACTAAGGTCCAATGTCAGGTAAGTCATGATCTTGAAAGCACGACTCTAGCTGTTAAAAAATATGTCACCAGCTACTCGTGCGAGAAACTTAAAAATAACAATCAGTAAATAAACTATTTATTGTATTTACTTATCATTGGCGCCACCGGTTTCCTCATTTTGTAGAATCTATGGTTAGAAGTCCGTTCATATTTTTATGACCGTTGTGCTATTGTGGGTTCTTTGTTTTCTTTCCTCAAGTGTTACTTGGACAGAATGTGTTACAGGCATACATATTGTGATGACTACGGACGATAAAGGATTAAAACATGATTCAATCGGTATTGAGTACTATAGAATCGATCTACTCCAAAATCATTCATTATTGTAAGACATTTTGAGAATTACACTATAAGATTGTATCTTTATAGCTTATAGGAAAAAAAACATGAAAAAGCCCGTATTTGCTTATTTTTTTGTTTTAGCAACCAAGAGTGTAAAGTCCCAACCTTCTTATCAAGTTCATATCTGCATGACTGGATCTATCAAATATTTGGTTTAATGCAAAACCTACTTCTTGGGAGTTATGTCGGTATCACATACAAAACTTTTTTCAAAATTAGCATTAGTTGATATAGTTATTGATGTCGAAGTTACTACTAAATGTTGACTTTCTATAGCTTTACATAAAACAATGTGAAAAGAAATTGGCCCAAAATGCATTTGATCCAAAAGACCCATTTGACATTTTTTTTTCTTTTCAAAATAATATGTTTTGACCCATTACGTGCCAATAATGTATTATTTGTATTAGTAAATATAGAAATTTTTTTAATTAAGTGTATGATATTGGGTTTGTGATAAATATATATGTAATTTTTAAATAGCGGGTCAGCCCAACCCGACCAATTTGACCCATACTCATAACCATTATTGGCCCGTCACCGACCCAACTCACCCATTTTGTAACTTATAGATTTCGTGGTTGATTAGTATGAACACCATTATCTTATTATTTCAGGGGGGTCGAGTTTGGTTTTTCAGTCTTTTGGTGGAACGGGTATAAATACAAACAACAAACATTCAAACTCTCCCTTTGGGCAGACAAGTTCTCCCTTTGGACATGCTGTCTCAGCTTTTGGGCAGGCTTCCCCATCGGCTGTTCAGGCGAGTGTTTCACCTTTCGATCAGTCAAATGCATTTAGAGGAAACGTGTTTTCAATCATCCCTTCAACACAGAGAACTAGCAATGTGGGATTCAATCAGATAACCGTGAGTTTCTTTTGTTAGTGTTCTTTATCTACATATGATACTCAAAAGAAGAAAAATCAAGGATTAATCATTTAAATTGAGTCTTGTGCATTTGTACATAAAATTTTGGGATTCTTATTACTGTCTTTATGTTTGTTACACGGTTACACCAATAATGATATTCAACGAAGTTACTCATGTCATTTATCTGTAATGCGTATTGCTATGTTTTCATTTTGAAAATTATTTTCAGAGCTTGAATCCTTTATATATAATCGCTGACTAACTTTTTCCGGTTACATATGTAGACTTCCCATCCAGTGCCTATTCAAGCAGTTCAACCAACTCACAATCCAACTGGTTCTTTGTTTGCAGCATCGACAGGTAATTAAACGCTCATTTATAAATTTCTTACGGAGTAGATTCTGTATAAACCTTTTAGAAATTCTTCCATTAATTTTCGTATCAAAGTTTCTTACTTTATTATATTTGTGCCTCAACAGGAAGAAGTTCTTCTCCGAGTACTTTTAGCCTATATGTTTCACCCACAAGTCTTTTACCTTACGTGATACATGTGGAAATTGAACCCATTTACTTATGAATGGGTCGATTTGGATTACCTTTTTTCCTAAGATGTCAAACGGCTAAACTAATTAAATAAATCTAAAATGGAAACGGGTCAAAAGTTGTCCAATATAATGCATACAAGTAATGGGAATAGGGAACTATAATGGGACTGTCTATTACTTCCAAGACATCTTAGATCTTAGATACAATAACTAAGTACAACATGAGAGTTTTCAAGGCTTGCATTATAACAAAAAAACATTAGAAGCAAACAAATATTAAGTTGAGGAAGAAAAGCAAATTTTGCTATGCGTTTTCACGTGGCTATGTAGAAAGCAGAATTGTGAGTTGGTCATGAATGGTTGTATAAGAGTTTAGTACTATATTATATGAAGAGCTTAAAAATAATAGTTCAGATCCTTTAGGAAGGTGTGCATAAGCAACTAACTTAAAGATAAACTGAAAAGAGAGATTTTATATATTAAGAAGAATTGGAACCAAATAGAGACTTTATAAAAAGTAATTTTTTATAAGTGAGTTTTATTTGTGTGTATCTTATTACCTAAAACATATCCCACTCGTGTTTATATTGCTGATTATGTTTTAAATTGTGTTTGTTTTGTTATTTTTTAATTAATCTGTTTGGTGCAATTTATTAGTGTTTTGCAAAATTGGATTTGATAAATTGTTGTTAACATGAGATAATTTAATTAAAATATCGAATTAGACGCACATGAATAGTTCTTTGTTACTGTTAGGATGTTAACAACTACCATATTTTATATAGTATTTGATAATCATAATCAATTTTCATGACCGAATGGCACTTTTTTATGCAATGCCAAACACCATCTTATGGTAAGCCGTGCTTTAGTCTTTTCCTGCATCAGTTGTAGCATGATAATCACATTTTGAGTTTTTCAATAAGTTGTTCTCCGAGCACCACCCTCAATAAGATCTGCAATAAGTTTTGCAACTTCAATTGTTACTCCTTCAAAACCAATTCTCAGCAAACCCATATATCGACAACTAGATGAAAAGACATCACATGTGAGGTAGCAGTTCTTGACGCCAATAATCTTCGTAAAAAAATGAATCCTGTGACAGTGGTGGTTGCTTTAGGAAAAGGAGGATACATAATTCACTTTTTTTTGCATAATTCCGTGTACCCAAATTCACTTTTGTATGCAATGCCAAACACCATCTGGATTGAACTTGGCAATACCACACACTATAGTAAACCCGTTGAGGAATTTAAGCGTTCTTTAGCCCAATGTGAATTGCATATGAATTTGATGAAAATATGTTAATTAATGATTACATACTTCGCCAACTAAGATTTTAGTAGCTAGAATACCAAGGGCGATGGTCATATGGCTCAAGTATGCAATCAGGCTTCACAAGGCAGAATCGTGCTCATTAGGGGCTGTTTATATAGCTTATTTCCGCAGCTATTTAACCTTCACATGCTGTTATTATTAGGGGATGTTCGGATACCTTATTTTAGCAGCTAAATAACCTCGACCTGTTGCTATTAGGGGTTGTTTGTATAGCTTATTTGAATAGCTAATTAACTTTTACATGCTGTCATTAGGGTGTTTGTGCAATAAAATGTCTACATTTTAGCTGAATCAATCATGAAAAATAATTGATTTACTTTATATCTCAATGTGATTTAATTCTGATTATTATCGGTGGAGGGTTTTGCTTGTGGTCATTTGTTTAAACCCTAATTGGTATCGTTTTCTCATTCGCTTTTGGTTTCTTTTCTGGTTCTGATCACGGTTTGTGTGGTTTTGAGGGTCGATTGATCTGGGTAGGGTCATGCAGCTGGGAACGAGAGAGGGATAATAAAGGCGGGAGACTGGAACACGACTTAGGTCTGAAATCAGTGTGATGGTTAGTTTGTACCATTAGTAAGATTGTTTATGTTTTTATTATAGGTGAATAGGTCTGGGAGGCTCGAGAATAATGCGGCACAATACTTCCCATGGCTTCTTTTAAATGCTTTGCCCTTTTAGTATATCTATCGAAGTTCTGTGATTATGTTTTTTTGATACTATTTGTCTGCAACAGCTGCTCTCTGTGAATTAAGGAAAAAAGAAACATGAATATAGACGTGTGCCCTACCAAAAACTAGCCCCTCTAAGTGAATAAGTGGAAATGAAACAGACCCTAAGAAAGTAGTTATCATCCTCATTATAAAATGACTAAGAAACGCAACGCAAATCTTTGATCATCAAGTGGGCAGACAATATACTGATATTTGATGAAGCTTATAAGGTTGTTGATATCATTGAAATTTATAAGTTAACAAAAAATAAGATATAAACATACCATTTTTATAATGCATTAATTAACAATGAAAATATATGTGATGCTTGCATGAAAATAAGGTAGTGTGCTAACTATTGGAATTTAACATGTCAGGTTGCTGGAGCTCCACCCCCTATACAAAAATGGTAAATCTCTACAATTTATGTCAACAATATTTACCATCTCAAGTAATTGTCATATTTCTGTGAGTAATACTTACAAGTTTAACTCTTTTTATGATAAAACTATAAATGAAAAATATTTTAATGAACCATTTTTTATTGCAGGTTAGAACAACAAGATCTAACCAAATCTCAAGCTTAATATTTTGGGTCTTTTATAGACTAATGCCATACATAATAATTTGCAATGATGAATCAATAAACCTGAAATTAGGGGACTCGAAGCCAATCTGAGTTAAATGTTATGCATTGAGGCTGCCCACTTTATAAGTTCTACTCTTTTACACCCGTTTCACCATCACTTATATCACCTAAAGTAAATTCTGAAAAAAGATTCACAAGTTCAAAGTCCATCATGAGATAGTCTCACATATTATAAACCATAATGAGCTACGAATACTGTGACTTTCAGGTGCCACTGAATCAACCATGTGTAACGTTGGACATCATCAAACATGCACCCATACATTGACTAATTACTTACCGAACAACACATAGGCCCGAGATAATCAAGAAGATCCTTCTTTTCTTCCTTGATCGTATGTTCACTTCAAGTTTTATTTATTGTTTAGGGTCTTGAGATGTTAATTATTTCTCTAATTTATTGGTCTCTGGTGCTTAGACATGCATGCAGTTTTGATGAGTTTACATGGATTATAGTTAATAGATAGACATTAGCTACTACCCCATATGTATAAACATGATTATTGATACTCATTGTATTGTATAGAAAATAGGTTCAAGATCATTTAGGATCAACGTAACTGTATACAATGGTCAAGTAAGTTATGTTTTTATGAAGTATTATTCTTTTACATACTTGGTAGCAATGATGGTTTATGATTATGGTTGGTTCGCAACTTAATTATTTGTGTCACTTATATTACTTAAAAAAGGCCATCATTATATAAAGAAAAGAAAAAAAAATAACTAGCCCATCCGTTGGATAAAAACTTTGTATAAAAAAAAGCTTTATTTGGTTGTATAAAAAGAAACTTTGTATACAAACAATTTTATGAAGCTTTATTGTATCATTATATTGTATTGAAAACCATGGAAAAGCTGTAAAGCATGACGGGGGGCTTCTTATTAATCTCGATAAGTAAAGGTTCATGCCTATGTAAAATATAATTAATGTTGGAAAGGTTCATGCTTTATATATTATTTTTTGTTAACTACTACCTTCCAACGATATTTATAAGTCATGCCCGCCCATCGGGCGGGCTTTGAAACTAGTATATATATATACCCTTCATCACCAACATCAAACAAACCATAAATATCAAAACCCTCACCGAGTCAAGCGAGTTGACTCGGTGAGTCAACTGAGTCGCGGCCAAACGGGTCGAACGAGAACCAAAATGAAATCCCACACAAGTTTTGGGTTTAATAATATTATTAAAACATTTTTATAAAAGATTTTAATATAAAAAATGAGATTTAAAATAAAAATAAAATTAGGGTTTTAAAATTAAAAGAAAATAAATAATAAAGGGGCGGCGGGGGGTGGTTTACCAGTGGTAGAAGGAGCGGTGGTGGCGTACGGTGGTGAGGTCACGGCGGTGGGAGGCGCGTGAGGGTGATACGGGGTGTTTGGGGGTGAGTGAGTGGTACGGGTGTGACGGGGGTAACCCGATCTATAAAGTAGTACAAGAAAAGTGAGGTGGCCGGAAAATTTTCCGGCGTGTCGCCGGAATCTGCTTGTGCTCCGGTGGGGGGGGGGGGGGGGGGGCGGCAGGATGATGCAAGAGAGAGAGAGAGAAAATGTGAGATGTGTGTGTGTTTTTAATATTAAAAATTAGAAAAAGTGGGGGTGTGGGGGTATATATATGGGACCAATGTTGCCAACGTATTAAACTTCTAACGATATACGCTCCGGGGTCCAAAAGACATAGCAAACGGACTCGAAAATTTACGAAACTTGCGCCATTGTTCACGAAATAATCTTTCCAATACAATCAAGCATAAACTTCAGGGTTTTTACAAAACTCAAAATAATTCAAATAATTTGGCAAATGCAATACAATTCGAGTGTTGTAGGTTGTGCTGAGTCAATCAAGGAATAAAGTTCTCATTTCTAGTATATCTCACGTTTCTCAAGCCTAAATAATCACAAAATAAAAGTTTTAATGTGTCTCAGGTACGAAAATAAATATTTGGCTAGTGATTGGTTTTAGAAAAAGTATCGGGGGTTACAAGGTGTACTACGATTTTTGGTTGTATTTAATGCATAAGCGAATTCTAGTCATCCCATGTTAGGAGCTTTTAATCGGCTCGAAATAGGAGTGAAGTAGGACTTATAGAGTTAGGGAATATTGTACACTGCCCTACGACTAGTATTAAGGAATGTAACCCATCATCCATGCAATTGAAACAAGCTAATCAACCAGTAAAAGATATCTAGGGAATAGTCAAATCTAAGTAAACACATCTTTTCTCATTATTGTTTCCACCACATAGTTATATTAGTTTATTTCATTTATTTTTATTTTATTTTTATTGCATCTTTAGTTATTTGGGTTAGTTGACTAGCAACTAATTCTGCCCACTCCTTCAAAACCCGAGATTTTACTTTCTTTCAAAAAATATAAAAATACTAAAAGAATCATCCCTCACCTCTAGACCTAGTTTAGTAGGCTTTCTAATCCTAGCGAACATTATTCCTGAGTTGAACGATCAATCCCCCAGTATTTGTCACTATACTATACTACAATGATCAGGTACACTGCCTGGCGGGGATTGCAAGCTTCTCAAGATCCCTTAAGAGGTAAAACCTGTTGCGAGGGCGCAATCCCGTGTATCAACTTTTTGGTGCCGCAGCCCGGGGAATAGTTATTGTCTAGGTTATAATTTCTTTTTATTAGGTCTACTTGCTAGATTCCTTTCTAGTAAGATTTTTATTTTTATTTTTAGGTTTGCTTTAGTCTACCTCATTTCTTTGTTCCTTTGTTCGTAACCATTACCATCCGAGATCATGGAAGGTGATAATATCTTTGAACCCATCACCCCCACCATAACAAAACCACCCACAAAACCTACCACAACCAAACCAACCTCCTAGACCCCGAACTTTAGGAGAGTATTCCCGTCCTAGCCACCAAGGCTATCGGAACACCATTGAGCTCACTCAATGAGCCAATGTGTCTCCCTTCCGATCCGACACCATCCGGTTGGTGCAAAGCAGATGTGCATTCCATGGACTTCGTTACGAAGATCCTAATCAACATCTCAAGGATTTGCTAAAAATCGTAGATTCCATAGACCTTGATGTTGCAACTAGAGAGACGACTCAATTATGTATATTCCAATTCTCTCTACGTGACCAAGCTAGTCAATGGCTTGAGCATTTACCCGCGGGATCCATCACCTCTTGCTTAATTTTTCCCACCGGGGAGAACTACCAAGCTTAGAAATGACATCTTGATGTTCCAACAACGTCAAGGTGAAACTCTCTATGAAGCATGGACTCGTTTCAAGGACTTGCTCCACAAAGTCCCCCATCATGGCCTCGATCTTTGGTTTTAAATCCAAATCGTTTATGATGGAGTTAATCACCAAACTAGGAGGGCCATAGATTACGCAGCTAATGGTAGACTAAGCAGACTCAGTATCGATAAATGTTGGGAGGTCATTGAAAGCTTAGCACAATACGAAGAAGAAGGATGGGAGGACCCAATGTTCTGGGAAGAAGGGAGTCTAAATTGCGTAAATGCGACCCACGAACAGTTATTCGGAAACATTGAAAAGCAGGTTAAGGAATTAATGGAAATTGAAATGCGTGTAGCTGAAGCCAAGGTTAGTCCCGATAGAAATGTGAGTACAACTAATAGACACATTTCTCCAGAATGTTCACGACAAGAGGAGTTCGAATGGATAATGATTACTTTTATGAACAATCAGGAGAGACAGATTCAACAATTAGAAACTCGCAGATGAGTTTATATCAAAAATCAAGGAGAAGATTAAGAAAAAAGCCACACCAAAGAAAATTGAAAAAATCTTTGATCTCCCAACCCCTAAGGTAATTAGTGTAGGAGTGGAATATGGGGAACCATTTCCGGGTGGCACACCGCCAAATCTCCCGTACTTTTATTAGCCCCCTATAGAAGACAAGAACTCGCAAATTCATCGAGTCTTCGTCGGATGCCTGCAGGTCACGCACCCTAATCTGTACAAGGCTAAAAGACGTTCCTTTTGTTTTAAACCTCGTGTGAAAAGGGTGCACCTCAAAAACACTTCAGCTTCAGAAACCTCTATGGAACAACTCCTTCCCTTACCAACTATTGACCAATATGAAGATTACGACCTAAGTGGGATTGTGACCAGCCCTATTCATAACCACACCTCACTTCGTGAAAGTAACAAAACGTTTGACCCTGGTGGACTCCACTAACGAGAATGGCTATTCATAGTTTATACCCTTGATTAGCTATTAACAAAAGGGTAGGGACTAAACTTGAAATTGTCACGAAGTATCAATAATCCGGGCATCTGACGGCATCAGAATTCACTCATGACGCCGTCACCTACCATTCTCAGAAATATTAACCTCATATACATCATTTTCAAGACATACCCCACAAACCATATCCAATTGATACTTCACCACCGAGCTTTCAAGATCAAATCCAACATCTTCCGTAGCCAATCTCCACGTGGTAAGTAACTTTTCTTCATCCTTATTCATTCAATTATCCTTAGGACCTACCATTTTCGAAAACCCCCATTATCCGAAACCCTAACATTGATTCATTCCTAGAACTCGTAATGCTTTTCTATAGGTATTGTGTAACCATAATTAAAGCATTGGGGTAGTAGTGATTGATAGGGTTCATGAGTCAATTGCGGAAAAAAAAATTCACATCATAAATTTTTTGATCCCCCACCCATGTTTTCTATCAAAAGGGGTGTTTGGCTCATGGATTTAGAGTCTGAAAATTGATTTTTCCTTCATAATAACATGTCTCAACATCTGTTGGGTCTGACGACGTCAGTCTTTACGGTCTGAAGGCGTCAGAAGGGTCTGACAGCTTGACTTTATTGAACTCTTATTCTAATCCCTTCCATTCCATTCTATCTTTTTCAAGGAAAATGAGCAAGCGTACCCGACAACACCGAGGGAGTTCGTCAAGATCTCAACGCGTGAACTTGGGTGACATGGTTCATAGTTGGGGTGTGTTTGTGGATATTGCCTCTACGACCAAATATTCTAAATTTCTCTACCACCATATTGACAGGGGGCAACGATTGATTGGGACTTATTGAGGGCCCAGGGCCTCGCGAATGCTTTTCTTGAAAGGTTCCAAACTGATGCATTTACCGGTCCTCAATGGGAAAGGTTGTTCAGGGTGAGGGAACCAGTTTATAGTGAGTTGGTGCGAGAATTATTTACTACTTTTCATTTTGATTTCGCTGAGGCTAGAAATGATATGGGTGGTACTACCATTTACTTTAGGCTGGGGGAGAGCTTAGGACTTGCTCGGTTATAGATTTTGGTTGAAGATTGGGTTTGTATAGTCAGCATGAGGCAATTCAGGGTGGGTTTATGCAGAGATTGTTGGGTGGTGAGACGATGAGGAATGACTTGAGGTGTGCTATGTTTTGGCCGAGTATAGGGAATGGGGTGTACACCTCGACTACTGGGGCAACCTTCATTAGGGATCCTAGGGTCAGGTTAGCCCACAGATGCATCACCTACAGTTTAGCAAGATGCCATAGCTCCACTCACCGCGTCACTGCTTCTGATCTTTTCTACCTGTACACTATTTTTTCAGAGGATGTGTATTGTAACATCCCATTCTAGGTGGCGAGTTATCTGAAGACGAGTGTAGGGGAGAGGGATGGTAATAAGATCTATGGGGGGATGTTTGTGACCCACCTGGCTCGTTCTTATGGGATCCTTGTGCCAGAGATCATGGGATACTTGAGTGATTGTGGTGCATGCAGGGTGGTGAAGGCCAAGTCCTTCAAGCAAATGAGTATTGTGATGGAGTTGGGGGACAGGTCTTATTCTTGGTATGTTGTAGGGGGAGCGGCTGTTGCTGCTGATGATGATGAGGATGATGATGAGGGTGTACCCCAGCAGCAGCAGTATGGGGATTATGAGGTTGGTTCTGCGGACTACTACCGGAACATCGGTCGGGGGGATTGGCAGGCTCATCAGGGGGCCTGGATGGGTCAGATGGACACCTGGAGGGCCACTACTGACCATAGGTTTGATTGGATGTACAATCACATGATCCGCCAGATGCAACATCTATCGACCCGTGATCACATCGAGCCTCACTTGCAGATTGACCCATTCCCCGGTCGTGAGCAGGATTATCCACCCTATGGGTACACCGGACATATCCCTCCTGGTTATGATTACCGCTTTGGTCCCCCTCTTTAGTGATGTTTTTATGGTAGTGTCATGATTTCTGAACAATTTATCTTTGGTTTTATGATTTGAACAATTCGGTCTGTAATAGTGTAGGATTTGGCTTCTTTTGGCCATTGGATATTTATTACTATTTCCTTCTATGCATTTAGGATTCTAATTATTGTGGTTGTTTTATTAGTTTTATATGTTTTATTTGTTTGATTTTATTTGTTTCCGTATGCGTGTTTTATTTTTATTGTTGGTAAATCATGTTTCAAAGTAAATTGTGATAATGCTTTATTTTCTTTTTAACTTCGTCTTAATTACATATAAAGGTATTTTGCAGAAGCTAAGTGTAAGGGAAATCCAAATTTGTTTATAAGAACGAAAATGAGCATGATCCACAACAATATTAAATGAGCATGTATATTAGTTTTTGTTAGAGTCAAATGCTTGTATCGAGTCATAATGATGTTTTGCAGGATTTTCCAGGAAATAAGGCATAAGTTTTTCAAGAAATTTTCCGGAAACTTAACATGAGATTTTTGCAGGAACATTCTTACTTAAAGATATAATTTGTTTACAATCCACCCAAATGTGCAACCAAATCGCCGTAGCCTTCCTTGTATGCACTCATCTTTAATGCATTATTGTTACATGTTTAAACCCTTAGTTAATTATCTAATTGATTACATGGTTCCTAAGTCGAGTCATATATTGTACATATTGTTTTGGGACGATTGGGACTCATGGGTAAAGTACTGGTAATATGGAGTAATGGGGAAGACATCAATTTATTACCCCCGTATGTGCGTTAATATTTAAAAAGTACTCCAAGTGTTTCGATTATCTTGATTCGAGTCATTAGAGTAGTTTATTGTAAAGTATGTAAAAATTCAAGTGTACGGGGAATGCAAATTCCCCGTGATGTATTATTTTGGATGGTAGGGCAAGAGTGTATGAAAAAAAATAGAAAGAAACAAAGAAAGAGAAAAACATACGGACTACCATCCTGTTTCATTTTATGTTTGTTTCATAGTATGTTAGATTTTGATTAGCTTAAGTCGAGTCGAGTCGAGTCTTGGCTTAGCAACGTGTTGGAACCTGAGTTTTACTATTTTATCAAGTCTCGGTCATTTGTAATAATGTTAGGTTGCTTAACTATTATTCACTTTCATTTACTAAATGTATTAAGTTTACTAGGCTTAAGGAATGAAACCCATGGGCCTCAAAGCCCACGAAATAGTGAAAGGAAGGAGAGGGAGTGTTGCCCTAGCTCCTTCCCTATAAATAGAAGCCTTAGGTCATTTGTAAACTTGTTGGTTATTTGAATACATTAAGGAAACTCTTGCACTTTTATTTCTTCTCATTTCTCATAATCAACCAATCCTTATTCTCATCTTATTTCTTTCATTATCATACTTGTGTTTACTAAATGGTGACCTAACAAGTGATATCATTCGCCATATGAAGGTGTAGTTTTGTTTCTCATAGATTTCGAATCATAAATTTTTTTTTAATCGATTTTTTCTTAAAATTTTAGTACTTTCTTGCTTGTTTCTTGGTTTTTATCACATATTTGATTACAAACTTGTGCTACAAATCAAAACAAACATAAAAGTTCCAAAATTTTCTCAAAAAATTCGATTTAGGGGTACTTGTACTTATTTTCGCAATATTAAATTTTTTGATAAAGTTCATAAAGTTTTCAACTTTCTTGAAGATTTCATCATTTTATAACTAAAAGTACAAGTATCTTGAAATAAAAACGAGTTTTTGGCTAGCTTTCATTGAAAAACAAAATTTTGTCAACTTTCGCAAAACTGCCCTAGTTTCGCAATCGTGTTCTTTGCTCTCCATCAACTTACGGATCGTGAACTCAGTCTTTTCTCTCTTGTATAAGAAAGAAAAGTACTTCGACTTTTGGAAAACTTTCGATATTGTATAATTTCGAAAAGTGTACTCGTGACTTTGTGTTTTTTCGAAATCACAAGTTTTTCGCAAACTGGTATAAGTTTCGAAACTTACTCAAGTTTCGCAAACCTAAAGTTTCAAAAACCTTAATTTCGAAATTTTCGCAATCACCGGCTGAAACAGTAGTTTCGCAATCTCTGCTAATCAGAAGTTTCACAATCTCTGTTACTCAGAAGTATCGCAATCTCTGCTAATCAGAAGTTTCACAATCTCTGTTACTCAGAAGTTTCGCAATCCTTGCTTTACAAAAGTTTCGCAATCCAAGTTTGTGACACTTTTTCGAGATTTGGCTTAACCTATACCTTCTACAAGATCCAATTCTACACAAGTGTTTTAAGATGTCTCAACCACCTAATCATTACTTCCCTCATATTCAGCAACAACAATATCAGCAGTATCAGCAACAACAATACCTTCCGCACCAAATGAATCAACAACCTTCTCAACAACAAACATACAATCCACTACATCATTACCTAATGATGCAACAACATCAAATCATTCCACAACAACAAACTCATCAAATGTCACAACAAAACAATCAATTTTCCTCAAAACAACCTCACTGGTTTATCGGATGTGTGAAGTTATTACAACTCAACAATCCAGACATGAGGCAGGATCACTTGAAACACCTCCAATGCTTACACCCGGGAACTATGTTCAATGGTCAAGTCGATTCTTACGATTTCTTGAACTAAAGAAACCTCATGGGAAATACTTGAAACAAGTGATACTTGAAGGACCATTTCAGTGGCCAACAAGATTTGAAATTGGTGATCCAACTGCTAATCCTCCACGTCCTCCTGGTGATAGACCTGTTCCAGAATCTGCACTCACAGACGAACAGAAACTACATCGTGAAGCTGATGAGTACGCTATGGCCTACATACTTCAAGGTATTCCAAATCCAATTTATCGAAGCGTCGATGCTCAGAAAACGGCTCAAGCTATGTGGGAACATGTTCATCTCCTAATGGAAGGAACTCAATTGAACAAAGATGATATGGAATCTAAACTCTATATGGAATACACGGACATCAAAATTGAACCAGGAGAGTCACTTGAATCCTACTATCATCGTTTCACAAATGTAGTAAATTATTTGGAACGTCACAAAATCACAGTACCTAGGATTGCTGTTAACTCCAAATTTGTTGGAAGTCTTGGTCCGGATTGGCATAAGTATGTGACACTCGTTCGACAAACAAAAAATCTTCATGATGCATCATATGGTTTGTTGTATGACTTTCTGAAACACCATGAACCTGAAGTGGAAAAGGATAGAGCTCTTCGAGGAGGATACTCACCATCACCAGCACCAAATTCACTGGCACTCGTAGCTCAATCTAACTATGCTCCACCACAAATGTCAAATCATGCACATGCTCAAGAGCAAAACTACTTCAGTTATCCACAATCTTCTATGGTCTCCTACGATTCATCTCCTCAGAATACTTCAACACAACTTGTTCCATATAACAACAATGACGCTGTGTACTACTCGAACTCAAATGACGATGACGATGAAGAGTTTAACACGTTGAATCAGGGACTTGCTTTAATTGCTCGTGCTTTCAGCAAATTCTCCAACAAAACAAACAACCGTCAACGATCATATTCAAACACAAGGAATCAAGCTGTTGTCAATGATGGAAGAGTTGAAATTCAGAATCGGAACTATGGTCGATCAGGTTCAGGCAGTTCATCAGGAAATTTTGGGAATGGTCAGAGGTACAACAATAGTGGAAATGGTCAGAGGTATAACAATAGTGGAGGGTTCAGTAACAACTCAGGTGCTGCTCAGCAAAGGTCCGAACCAGTTGTTACTAGGAACTCTAACTCAGGGAATGCAGTCTGGTGCTACAATTGCAATGAACAAGGTCATATTGCAACTGCATGTCCTAAACCAAGGACTCGGGGTAGTAAGTTTCACAATCAGGCATTGCTTATGGCTCTCCAGGATGAAAAGGATGGCAATTTCACTGAGCAGGAGAACAACTTCATGGCTACTGCTAACAACGATGATGACATGGAAGATCTCGAAGCTAATGCAGCTGTGATGCTTATGGCCAACATGCAGGAACTTCAGCTTAATGATTCAGGTCCTGTGTATGACACAGATGGCTTGTCTCAGGTACATGATCCCAATGCATGCCTTATACATGAAATTGCTTCACCATCTGCTTATGAATCAGATACGGCGCAAGTTGTTCCATCTGACTCATGTTCATCTTCTCAAGCAGATGAACAAATAAGCACAGTTGTCATATTTGATGATGACACAGTTGTTTCATTTGATGATCCTATTGAGAACAATAAACATGATCAGGTAAAACAACATGAACCACCATTTGATCCAGACCCCGACCTAATATTGTTATCTCAACAACTGAACGATCAACAATTGCAAATCATGATATGCAACGAGAAAAATAAAGTTTTAAAAGAAACAAATGCATCACTTGCAAGAGATATTGAGTGTTATAAAATTCAACTTTCAAATCAAGAGGACAAGATCAAACATTCAAAAAGTTTTGAAAATGCTTTTCATGCTTCTTACAACAAAGAGCAAGATCTTCAACACAAAATGCAAGATTTGATAGAGTCTAACGGAAAGTTGGTTTCAAAACTCGAAAGTGCCAAGTGTGATTTAAAAATGCAAGTTGATCGTCTTCAAAAAGACCTTTCAAAAACAGAAACAGAATTGTCCAATTGCAAAAAGGATTTTTGTGAACATAAAATACGAAAAAGGAAGTATATAGATAAATTACTCGGTGAGATTGTTGACCTTGAAAAACAACTCAAAGAATTTCGTAATATTGTTTACAAACACGGGAACTCTGTCACAACTATTCAGAAATTTACGTTAAAACCGAGAACCGATAAAGGATTTGCAATTGGCGATTATAAATCAATGTTTCTGCACTCAGCATTCAAAGAAATTCCTAAACTTTACAGTATGGACTATTTTTTTGATGATACAATTGTGCGTGCTGTTGTGTTTGATACTGAGGAAGAAGAAGAACTTGAAGAAGAGAGTCGATCAAAAATGAGTTATGTTCAAAATTGGACACCTTATGACTATTCAAAAGCTCCACCTCTTTCTAAATCTTTTGTAACTCAAAAAGAAATACCTGAGAAATCATGGTATATCACTGAGTCATACGTTTCATCTCATAATGCAGTTCCTGATCCAACTGTGGCACAAGTTAACGGTCCTTTACCATCTTCTGGTGAAGTTACACCTTTACCAACAACGTGTCGTGTCTTAAATTATTTCAAAACTTTTATGGAAGACATCGAAATTTTGGAGGATACAATTGCACGTAATTCTGAAATAACAATTGCAACTTTTCAATCCGCTTACGAGCGAGAAAAGAGAGATATTTTTCAAAAACAAATGTTCCTGATTGTTAAACACCTCCGTCGTTGTGCCACACTTTGGGAACATGAACTTCAAAATGAAGTGAAAACAATGATTAATGTTTTCGAGTCAAATGAAAACACGATTTTGGTTCAAAAGCAAAGAAACAAAGGTTTAAAAAATGATGCTGATCGACTCTTGGAACAAGTTCTCAGTGCTGATATTTTGTCTGTTATCATGAATGATCTCTATAAATCTGGTACTACTATGCTTATGGATGATCTTTGTGTTGATAATAATTTGTTGAATGAGGAAATTGAGAAACTTAAACATGAAAACGAAATGTTGAGAAAGAATAATGATGATGTGTGCAAACAATTTTCAAATGAAAGTCTTCAACTCAGAAAAACTCTCGATTTATATGAAGCTCGAAGTATGGCATTGGAATTACAACTTCAAAGTCATAAGATTTCAAAATCGTGTCAGCTTTGCAAAAACCTTGAGTCTTTCAAAAGTTTGTGTCTCAAATACGAGAAGGAAATTGAATTCTTAAAAAAAGAAAACGAAGAATGGCAACAAAACAGTGTCGATTACAAATATTGCATTGGTTTACTTGAGTCTGAAATTCAGGATAAAAAACACATCATCATTGATTTCAAAGAGAAAGTCAAGCTACTTCAAAAAGGAAAGTTTGTAGACACAACTGTGATAGCACCAGGGATGTATGAATTAAACAAAAAGGGTAACTATATTCAATCCACTAATGTTGACCCTTCCACTTCCACAGGACTAGTATCCACTAAGAGCGTTAGCAGACCCAAGCATAAAAGTAACAAGAAGAATAGGTTCTGGCAACGTAAAAGAGGATCACTAGGAGCTAAAGAAGTAGAAGATCACCTTAGGAATTTGAATAATAATCATGTTGCATCCGATGTAGATTCTAATCTGGCAAATTGTAATCTAGATCTAAATGTAACGAATGATGTACCTTTGAATGTTTTGAATATTAATGCATCTTGTGTGTTTTGTCGTAAAAACGTATCATCTGGTGATCATACAAAATGTGTAGCTAATTCTCTTCTGAATCGTCATAAGAAACGTAGGATAGGCATTCCTTTTAGGTCCACTAATGCATCTAAGTCGACTTTAGGAAAACCGCCATCTACGGTTTCTAATGCTGTTGAAGTCACCCCCATCATTCTAGAGAACAAATCTAGGAACAAGCCCAAAACTAGTGCATTCAACACTAAGAAAGCTAAGACTAGTTGGAATTGGCAACGTTGGTTACAACACAAACCAGACTTTAAATGGATTCCAAAATTGTTGAATACTTGTGCTGCTAACCAACAGGAACCCGCACTTTCTTTGGGTTCCACCCTTACTTCTGTTCCATCCTCGTCGTCTTCTTGTGATGCAGGTGGTACAGATAATTCTTTGGATTGTTGATAGCGGATGCACCCGACATATGACAGGCAATCTCAAACTGTTAACCAACTTTGTCTCAAAGTTCATCGGTACTGTCAGATTCGGGAATGATCATTACGCTTTAATCATGGGTTATGGTGACTATGTCAGTGGGAACATCGAAATCAGTCGTGTTTATTATGTGGAAGGCCTCGGGCACAACCTATTTTCCGTCGGTCAATTTTGTGATGGGGATCTAGAAGTTGCATTTCGGGAGAAAACTTGCTTTGTTCGTGACTTACAAGGAAACGATCTTATGTCTGGCTCACGTGGCTCCAACCTTTATACAATATCAATGTCAGATATGATTGCAACATCTCCGATATGTCTTCTCTCCAAAGCGGAATCGACTAAATCTTGGTTATGGCACAAACGTCTTTCGCACTTGAATTTCAGAACTATGACTGACCTTGCTCGTTACAAACTTGTTGACGGTTTTCCGAGATTCCGTTTCACCAAAGATCACTTATGTCCAGCCTGTGAACAAGGAAAAAGTACTCGCGCTCATTTTCCTTCAAAACCTGAGCAGAGTACAAATCATGTGTTACAATTACTTCATATGGATTTGTGTGGTCCGATGCGTGTTCAAAGTATCAACAGTAAACGATACATACTCGTAATTGTGGATGATTACTCCAGATGGACTTGGGTCTATTTTCTTCGAAGCAAAGATCAAGCTCCTTCAATGATCATCACCTTTCTCACAAAGATACAAGTTCAGTTACGTCACACAGTCCGAATAATCAGAACTGACAATGGTACAGAATTAAAGAATCAGACACTTCGGTCATATTATGAGAAAGTGGGTATTGAACATCAAACATCTATTCCTAGAAGCCCGGAACAGAATGGAGTTGTCGAAAGACGCAACAGGACGTTAGTGGAAGCTGCTAGAACTATGTTGATTAATGCTCAATTACCAGATTACTTATGGGCAGAAGCTGTTTCAACCGCTAGTTATACCCAAAACCGTTGTATGATCACAAAACGCCATCGCAAAACACCTTATCAAATTGTTAACAAAAGGAAACCAAACATCGATTACTTTCATGTATTTGGAGCACTCTGTTATCCGAAAAATGTTCGTGATGATTTAGGTAAACTTAAAGCAAAGGCTGACATCGGAGTGTTCGTTGGATATTGTGAAAATTCAAAAGGCTTTCGGATATGGAATCGTCGGACAAGAGAAATTCAGGAAACTATTCATGCTAATTTTGATGAACTCACGCAGATGGCTTCTGAGCAAAACAGCTTAGGACCCGATATCAACCATCTCAACTTTCCGGATTCTTCGACTGAAGCATTGCCTCTCAACCGCAAAGAATTGGAAACCTTGTTCAATCCACTATTTGATGATACAATTGATTACCGGTCTACTGAGGTCTCACCAAATTCCGCTGCACAACCTGATATTAATCAAGTACCAGACTCACCTCAACCAACTTCAACAACTGTTGAGCAAGACGGTCCCCCAATTGCATCACCCTTTACAGTTGAACAATCTGCTTCCAACTCTCAGCAATCAGCTAAAGATCCGACACCACAATCAGTTCCACAACCCGCAGAGTTCGATCCTAATGCGTTCATTAACCCGTTTGCACCAGCTCCAACTTATCAAGAAGTTGCTGAGTCGTCAACACGCAATTTGGATCCTGCTAACATGCGAGATACCTATCAACTTCACCCTTCGACACACAAATGGACTCGAGATCATCCTCTCGTTCATATAATTGGCCATCCAGATGCACCTGTTATGACAAGACAACGACTTCACACCGATGGAGAAACTTGCATCTATGCACTCACAGTTAGTATGGAAGAACCCAAAAACATCAAAGAAGCAATGACTTATGATAACTGGATTGAATCTATGCAAGAGGAATTTCAGCAATTCATTAGATTGGAGGTCTGGGAATTAGTTGAAAGACCTGACGGAATCTTTGTCATTGGGTTGAAATGGATCTGGAAAAATAAACTTGATGCAGAAGGAACGGTCATCCGCAACAAATCACGCTTGGTAGCAAAAGGATATACTCAATTAGAAGGACTTGACTTTGCTGAATCCTTTGCTCCAGTGGCTAGACATGAAGCTGTACGGATATTTCTGGCTTTTGCAGCACATCGTAACATGGTAGTTTTTCAAATGGATGTGAAAACAGCATTTCTTAATGGTGAACTACGGGAAGAAGTGTATGTTTGCCAACCAGAAGGCTTCGTTGATCCTGAGCGTCCCAATCACGTTTACCGACTCAAAAAGGCACTCTACGGACTCAAGCAAGCCCCCAGGGCGTGGTATGACAAATTATCTACATTCTTACTGGCCAATAAATTTTTTAAAGGTTTGGTGGATCCAACATTATTTACAAAAAGATACGGGGAAGACTTACTAATTGTTCAAATATATGTCGATGACATTATATTTGCTTCAACAAAAAGGAGTTACTCTAATGATTTTGCAAAATTAATGAAAGATAATTTTGAAATGTCCATGATGGGTGAACTTTCGTTCTTTCTAGGACTACAAGTTCATCAATCACCCCGTGGAATCTTTATAAATCAGTCCAAATATGCTCTTGAAATATTAAAGAAATATGGAATGACGTCGTGTGATACTTTTAATACACCAATGGGCTATACAACTAAACTAGATGCTGATTTACATGGGACTCATGTTGATCCTACCAAATACCGAAGTATGATTGGGTCACTCATGTATCTCACAGCTAGTAGACCTGATATAGTATTTGATGTCTACATGTGCTCTCGCTATCAGTCCAAACCAACTGAAAAACACCTCAGTGAGGTGAAAAGAATCCTTCGATACATAAAGGGAACCATTCACTTGGGAATCTGGTATCCGAAGGATTCTGGTTTTGAACTAATTGCCTTTTCAGATGTTGATCATGCAGGATGTTTAGACACACGCAAGAGTACATCTGGTGGATTACAGTTCTTGGGAGACAAACTGGTGTCTTGGCAATCTAAGAAGCAGGACTGCACTTCATTGTCGTCAACAGAATCTGAATACGTAGCCATGTCGGCTTGTTGTGCTCAAGTCATCTGGATGCGATCACAACTTAAAGACTATGGCTACCTATTCAATAAGATTCCGATCTACTGCGATTCCAAAAGTGCCATTGCTATCTCCTGCAACACCGTTCATCATTGCAAATCCAAACACATCGATCTCCGATATCATTTCATCAAGGAGCATGTCGAAAAGGTTACAGTTGAATTATATTTCGT
This sequence comes from Artemisia argyi, assembly GCA_030686995.1. Taxonomy (NCBI): domain Eukaryota; kingdom Viridiplantae; phylum Streptophyta; class Magnoliopsida; order Asterales; family Asteraceae; genus Artemisia; species Artemisia argyi. Next base: position 4,595 of record JARVZY010001610.1, on the reverse strand, counting down.
TGGAACTGAATACCAATTGGCGGACTTACTTACCAAAGCCTTAGCACCATCAAGGTTTGCTAGTCTAGTTCACCAATTTGGTATGCGATGTTTGACTCCAGATGATCTGGAAAAGTTTTTAAAACATTAATGGTCGTCAAACATCAAAACTATCTCTTTAAATATTTTTTACCAAAAATCAATACAAAAAAAAAAAAAAAAAAAAAAAAAAAAAAAAAAAAAAAACCCTGCAAGTATATCACTTTCTTTCAACACCTTGTTCATCTTTTACAAGTGTTGAGGGGGAGATAAGCTCAAATGTTTCACATTTTTTTTTTCAAATTGATATACTTGCATATTTTCTATTAGATACGGTTCTTCGGATTATGTGAAAATATTAAGTTCATTCCCTCGTCTCATAGTTAGGAGAATGTCTTGATGTTACTCATGTTTGACTTTAGGACATAATAATGCAAAAACTTAAGTTTAGGGACCAAAAGTGACATAATGTCATAAATTTTTTTTCAAAACCATGAATAAAACAAACAAACCGTATAACACAAAACCATTTTACCACAAAACCTCTTAAACCCTTGAAACCCACGGCCCTAATTCATTCACGTCTTCCACGATCCTGATCATACTTTTGTAAGTTCCTGTGTTTTCACTAGGGCATTACACACATAGGATCTTGGTTAATTGAATTTTCAACGGCTCGATCTCCTTTTCTCATGATTTCGAGAACTAGGGTTTATGATTTCGAAAACTGCTATTAACATGATTAGGTGTTTAATTCTTGATAGGGTTTTGTTACTAAGCTTTTTTCTAACTTATCCTCATTATTTATTCATACATTCCATCATGTTTGCCTCGATCTAGAAATCTAGGGTTTGGGTCAATTTGGGTTTGTGCGATTCTGGGTTTGTTTACTTTGTTTTATTGGTGGGATATGCTTCTGTGACTACTTGGTTACATGTTAGATATAACTTTGTTGATTTATTACATTGTAACTTGGTTCTCGAAAAGATTGTATGCCTCGTTTCTTAGTTAAAATATATCTAATTGTGTCCTAATGTGTTGAATGCTGTCATTATATGCTTGCTACATGTATTAGTGACATGCTTGTAACAATGATACTCATTAGATTCTAAGTTGGAAGTTTTTCGAGAACTCGTTCTTGACACTTTTCGAGATCTTAGTTAACAAGCATATTGAATGTGACTAATCGGTGTTTATCATTCTTTATGACAGGCCTAAATCATTGATAAGTAATTCGCAAAAGAAATGTACGTTGGACTTCAATTGCGAAAGATTCTTGTATAAGAATTCTTTCGAGAACTCAATATTTTCGCAATCTTTGAAAAATTTTCGAAATCATACTATTCCTCATGATTGCGAAAGTTTCTGTGCAATGCTCAGTTTTTCTCGAAATCTTTGTTTTTCGAAAAAACTTTAATTGTTCACAATTTTTCGAGATCATTAGTTATTGTATGATTGCGAAAATATTTTTCCGAATACATGAAATTTCGCAATCACACATACTGATAGTTCTCGAAAATTTCTCAAAGAGGCATGTTCTCGATAAAACTTATCGAGAACATACTTTGAGATTTTTTTCGAAATTTTCTCTCATGTTATGATTGCGAAAAGAGTTTTATGCATTTTTCGAAATCTCACTTAATTCTCTAAGAGTTTGCGAAAATTGAATCAATGTACAGTTTTTTTGGAGATAATGGCCTTGTCATCTAGAATACGTGTGACCTTGTTGTGATTTAGTTGATTGTATAATGTAATGTAATAATGAATTGTGATTATCAATTGTGCTTATATGTATGATCTAGCATTGTGTGATTGATTTCATGATTCCAATTGCTCAACGTCTTATAAATGTTCATAATTCGTCACATCACACATAACAATCAAGTCTGCTTATGCTAAACTAATCTAGGCATTTATCTTAATCAAACCTAAAACCATTGCTAACAAGTAACGAATTTGGATGTTTGGTTTATGATGATGTTTTTCAGATTAACATGGCTGAACACAACGAGAATGTCACTGAACAAAGTCAACCACTACTCACTATGGATGACATCACTCCCGAAAACTACAATGTCACAATTGGCAACAACAATCCACGAGTTGATTTCGACAAATTGAAAATTTCTGAGAACTCGTGCAAGATTGTGAAAGATATTCTCCTGGCACATCCCTGCAAGCATCTGCTCTGCAAATCTACTTCAGTTCCGTTGTTCTACCTTCATCAGTTCTGGCTTATGGCTAAGGTTAATTTGGATGATGAGTCTTTCACAGTTACACTGGACCGTCAAGAATACACCATTGATCATGATGTCCTCCGTACTGTCTTCCTTCTACCTCAAACAGATCATGAGTTTGCTCAATTGCTACCTGAACTGGATCTCTTGGATTTCTTTATTGAATTGGGTTACAATGTTGATGATGACCTACCTCTAATCAAACATTCCAGATTCAGTGCAAAGTAAATACCTCAACCGTGGAGAACGTTCTGTCTAATTGTTGTTAGATCAATATCAGGAAGAAAAAGTGGTCACGAACATCCCAGACTTGAGCACCTACATACACTTTGGGGTATGGTGACCATGTCACCCATTGACTTTGCAGTTCCAATTATGAATGACTTAGTCTCCAGCATCCAAACTGGACGTGAAAGGACTATGATCCCATTCACAAGATTTACCAAGCTACTTGTTGAATACTTCTGCAAAGACACACCCGAATTCATCAAAAGAATGAGTGATCCTAACGAGTCTAAGCACCTCTTCGAGGACGACTTCACCATCTCTTTCATAAAGACAACCACTTCCTCCACCAAGAACAAAGGAATGAGGCTTCCTGAATACCTTCTTGATGACACTATCAAGAAGATTTTGAATTACAAATTCTACATTAACTCATACACTGGGGTACAAGAAGAACCTACAAGACAGACTCGCAGCAAAGGCAGTTTGAGATCTGGGAGTACTGCAAGTACCATTGAATCACAACTTTCAAAATCCAAAAGGACTTCCACAACTAAATCTGCTACCAAGCTGAAACCCACAACTACACCCAAACCTAAGCCAGCAACTAAGTCGAGTAAGAAGGAATCTACAACTGACACTCCTCAAGACAAATCTACTTGGTTTCGTCGTGATCCCACACCTACATCCTCTGACAACGACTCGGAGTTTGACACTGAAACAGATGACGAAGTGGGTGATTATGAACGCAGAGTACGTGTACCTGATGTAGAATTTCCAGAACTGGAAATAGCTACACAACAGAGCTTAGAAACTTTTGAAGCTGAAAAGAGAAAGAGACAAGGGATTACAATCAATGAACCCGATGATGCTGAAGATGATGAACCTAGTGTTGAACCTTTAGTCGACAGAAGAAGACTAAAAAGTATTGTTGTCGACACACGTGCCGAAGAAAAACAACTACTTAAGGATCAGAGGGATGCCTCACTCCTCAGTAGAATTCATCCTCAACCTTCATCACAACCTATCCATGAAGGCACTACTAGTAGCAGTATTGTTCCTCCCATCGAATCTACCACTCTTGTACCTAGTGACAGAGTCGAAGACAAAGATACCGAAGGTAACACTACAATGACTGAGGCTGTAGACACAGAGGAGAGAGTTGATGAACAAGAACAAGAACCCTTTAACACCAATCTAGATTTTGATCCGTTCATCACCCCGGAATACGTTGCACAAGAAGAGGAACGTCGCAGAAAGGAAACGGAAGAGAAGGAAGCATTTGACACCAACTTATTCCTTCAGTCGTCTTCACAGTCCAAACAAACAGGTTCACAGCAACCCCCACTTCATGCAGCATCTCCTCCAAAGGATCCAACACCACCAGCTTCTTCTTCAAGCTCTCACAAAGAGTCATCTTCGGAGTCATCACCAGAACATTCATCACCCACACCATCCGAAACCGCATCAAAACAACAATCAATCAATGAACCCGAACAACCAGTTGATCTTCAGGAGCAAGTCAACAAGCTCACCAACATGGTTACCGGTATTGCCAAACAAGTTGGAGAATTTCAGGAATCAAAGCGGCTGATCGATAAGTTCTTGTACTCTGATTACACAGGATTCATCAAGATGATCACACAAGATTTTCTCACTGAAAATCTTGTTGAGATTGTCACTCCTGAAGTAGTAAACCTTCTTGAACCAATCAAGGACAACTTGGATCACAGAATCAGAAGTGTCGTTAGAAAAATGTTGTCTACTACACCATTCACGCTTCACACTGCAAAAGCTTCTACTGCTGCTCCAGCCGTCCCTGAATTATCCTTCAATGAAATGCTTACTAAACTCTTCGACACTGTTGCCTCCAAAACCACACAGACTCCTGAAGACAAAGCACTTGCTGATGCCATGGCAGCTTACATATCCAAGGAATCATGCAAAGATGCAGCTGGAACCCTGAAACGGTCAAGAAAAGATGACGACCCTGACCCAAACTCAAAAGGCAAGAAACCTAAGTCTGGAACCGGTCCCTCATCTTCACTACAACCACAACAAGGGTCTACTTCTCCTGAAATTCCACAACAACCTCCAGCTTCTGGCACAAATCCT